>CM023482.1:30025311-30194169 GCA_013339685.2 Hyalomma asiaticum
GTTGTAGATAAGAGCACCGAAAAACTCCTGCAATCGTTCACCATTCATATGGTTAGAGCTCGTAGATATTTACTACCATTAGTTGCTTGCCTGGTGCGCAGACGTGGGAGCAAATGTATGTCATATCTTGTGTTCTAGGCAGACGTACCAACAGTTCGGTACAGCTGTAAACGAAAGCATATGGAACTCAGTGAACAGGACATTACTTCGATGTTAAATGAAAGGAAAAGTTTCTAGGAGCCCTTTTCTTAATCGCAGTAAGGGAGCCAAATAAGTTCTCTATGATAGCCCCCACGTTTCCGTTGTTGTTTTGTAGGGCTTTACGTCCCAAAACCAGCTATGATTATGAGAGACGCCGTAGTGGAGGGTTTCGGAAATTTTGACCACGTGGGGTTCTTTAACGTGCACTCATCGCACGTTAAACATCGCACAGCACACGGGCCTCAACATTTCGCCTCCATCGAAATGCAGCCGCCGCGGCCGGGATTCGATCCCGCGACCCTCGGATAGCCCCCAAGTTTCGTAAGAGCGGCTTTAGTAACAGTGAACCAACCAAAAAGTACAACGCCCGATGTTGGTTGCAGGGAAAACATTGTCGGGCGTAGCAAAAAGTGTAAGAACTCTGTTGTATGTGTCACCTAAGGTTAATTATTTGGCGTATTAATTTTTTTCTATGCGCATGGAATATCGTGTATTTTGTCATATCAGTGTTAGGAGCGATCTTTTTAGCACAGACCAATCAGATACGCCTTGTAGTTGCTCGCGGTTCTGGAAAAACTAATCAGATACTGCTAGTAGTTTATCTTATCGTAGACTTATACCGAGAGATCAGCCAATGGTTGCTGTTGTATCGAGTGCGCACATTCGTTACATCTTTAAGTAGAAGGCAAACGGCAAACGTCATTGATACAGGGGCAAATATATTGGGCCTAATACCGATCCTTATGGCAATCCGTAGTTTACTTCAGTAAGATCCAAATCACATTTACCGATTGCAAGGTGCATTCTGCATGACTCTAAATAGCTGTGGAATTAAACTGGTGTGAGTTCCCAACAACACAGCAGGATTTTCAGTTTATCAACAAGCGTGAAGTGGCGACCCATACCGAAAGCGTTTCAATATCAAGACATATTTTACTACGTTATGCTACTTCTTATTTAAGTGTGCCAGTAATGATTTGTGAAAGGGTCAGGATGGCGGTACTTGTGGATTTACAGTACAATAAACAATATTGCTGGAGGTTTACTGCAGGCTGTTATCGATAAAGAGTGAATTTTTCTGTAGCGCAATAGGCCCTCCAACCGGGTGGTACTAGCATTCACTACATATATCTTTGCCACTGCTTAGAAACACAATCGCAGGTGAGTCTCTGCTCCGCCTAGAAATGTGTCAGAAGGTTTATGAACGAAGCACCCTTTTGTTGTAGCGAATAGGTAAAATTGCATGAGGAAACCTCCAATACGACATATATACTAAGGCGTCGTCATGTTCACTGTAGTGTGCGAAGTTAGGACAGTCTTTCGGTGTTTGTCAGGACAACGTCACCATTAACACATAAAGAGTTTCCCTCACATACACATACACAAATCCATTTGAGATAGCGACACCTTTAGCTTGTCTACCTCAAGTATGTTGCCCACTGTCCCATGCTGTCCCTCCTGTACCACGACTTCCTTATCGCACTTAATTCCCATATGTATGTACATCAATCGTCACAACTGAAAAATATCATCAAGATAATATGATGGAGAAGTGAGGGATCTTCGCACTAGCGGCGAGGAAACTAACGTTCTTTCTGCGTATTTCTTCAACACTTTTTTTCTTTGCCATCTGTGAAAGTCTTGTCTACTCGAGAGTATCGGTCATTCAGGCCTCTGTTTGACATGAAGGCTGAATGTAGGAGTTAGGATACGCTACAGACCATAGGCTCCCTGATAGCACTAGCAAAGGAGGCATATGCTTGTCCACGGCGAGTATATACGTAATACGACTCACTGGAGTAGCACCGTATTGCCGTAGTCTGTTATGAGTATTAAGAAAAGCAACCGTTCCGCTAGCTTCCCTATTGTAATATTCTCACTTGGGGTTATGGAACGGCCGATGCTTTCTGTTTCGTTCAAGATGACGCAATGACAGTAATACGCAACGCGGCCTTGCGCTCCTATTGATCGGGCGATGTTCTGCGCAAATGCGTCGTGCTGACGCGTTTATCTAAGTTCTCGTGCAGACGCACACACACACACAAAAAACACGCACGCAAGCACATAATACATACATACATACATACATACATACATACATACATACATACATACATACATACATACATACATACATACATACATACATACATACATATCAAGAGCAGAATAAGTTAATGAAGCTGCGGCTGTGGACCCCCTTCCGGTCCCCGAAAAATATTTCTAACTACACCACTGCTGGAAAAGGAAGTTTTCCTGGCGCAATTTCCTTCACTCCCAGCAAATATTTTTGAGAAATTCCTGCGGCTGTGAATTTCTAGGTGGCTTCCGATCCACACCAGCCTGTTTCAAAACCAAGCGAGTGGGATGGTTTGGGGCCCCCTAAAGGAACTCAAGGTGATCAGCACTATTCCGGAGCCTTCGACAACGGCGAGTGCCTCATAACCGCGGGTAGTATTGGCACGTAAAACCCCATCAATTATTATGGAGTGTATTGCGCCTAGAAAGTACTTGTCCCCTCCGGGTCCACAACGGAACATGCTGGGAATGAACTGGCGCCTGTTTAATGCGACGCACAACCATGACACAAATAAGCGATTTGCATGCGTAGGGGAAAGATTGCTTCCTTTGTGATCGGAAGTGTGCGGCTAGGTTTGTTTAATGAAGGCTAGAACTTATCTGCCTTAGAATCATTTATTTTCCTGGTAATCACGCGGACTTCTTTCTCGGTGGTAGTTTGTGGCGCCGCTGCGTATCGCATGGTCAGGATATTGATTGTTGGCTGGGGCCTTACGTCCGAGCGGTACAATATGAATGACAGGCTCTTCATTGGAGGTCTTCGTAAATTTGGCCAACCTGAGGTTCTGTAATGAGCGCTGACATCGCACAGTACATGCGCCTCCATATTTTGCCTCCGAGATTACGTCAGGTTATCGGCCCCAACTGATTGTCCCTGGACATAATTCTGGCGCAGCTGAGGTCTTGTCTTCTAGTTGCCAGTTCCTTCGACTTGGACATAAGAAATAGCCGCGGCCTTGATGCTGTACACACCTTGCCACTCGCTGTCGTGTGGTTGTGACGCTGAAGAACGCACTGACCAAAGTGTTGAAAGATCAAACGTTTTATTGGACATTGGACGACCTTTTGCCTAGTAAAGAAGGCAATTCTAACTGTAGAATGAAAACTGGGAAGACAACCGTCTGTAGTCCATCATAGTGATCATCATTGAAATGCGCTGGCTTTTATGCATGCGTCATAGTACGTTCTGCTATTATCAGCCATGCTCGCGTACAATCTACAAAGTACTCCAACACACACGTCGGGCATGCGAAGCTCGCGCAACACTCGTCGTCATTCGCGAAGCAGCATGCATGTTAGGCGCGGCCTGCGCGCAGTGATAACACGCGTCACAAGAACGGGGCGAAAGCGCTTTCCACGAAACCAACGCAATGACGTGCCATTACCTATAGGGTCATTTTCACCAGCCTGCCGGCGTACCACTTTAATACGAACAATCTTGCACTTATTAATACCAGGCGTATAAACTGTAAATATCTGTCCTATGTGGGGAGCGTATGATGCTACAGCCCTTTGCTTTATCGGTTCCGGCGGCGTGGGTGTTCTACCAGAAACTCATGCCGTACACAAGTTCTTTATATTCGCTGATGTTATAGTGCTCCCCGTCCAAACAGCCGCAAGCACCATTCGTAATTACTTGTAGGCGAAAGAGAAAAACCCACCATTGGCATCAACAACGCTGGCTGCGGCCTTTCTTGTTTATTTGCTTATTTACTGTACATTATGTATTTGTGTTTAGGTAGTACGCTAGCTAGATAATTATTTGCTGTCCATCGGTGATTTCTTGCAAATTTCGCGCGTCTCGGCGGTCGCCACGAAGGATCCGTTACAACGTAGGTGGAAAATTTCATCAAAGCTAATGTAATGGATGAAATTGGCCCACCTGGAGCGGTACCTTGAACACTACAATATTTATCCAAGCTCCGTGGCTCGGTTCCGACGTGACCGCTCATCTATCGACAATGCGGTTGACCTCGTTTCGTATATGTGCAGCACGAAAGGTCCTGTAAGCGATTGTCGTCAGCTTTGTTAGATGTGAAGGGCGCGTAGGACAAGGGATTACCACAGGCCATACGCGACGCTTATGCGATGGTCGGCCTAGGTGGTCCAGTGTTTCTGTGGATTCAAAGTTACCTGACTGCAATATAATTGTTTGTAATAACGGATGACGGCTCAACTACGTTATGTTAAACTAGCAGGCGCATTCCTCAAGGCAGTGTTCTCAGCCGGACGCTATATTCAACATCCCTTTTATTGGGCTTGCTGAATCTGCCAACTACCATCAAGATTTGAAAATTCGCACACAAAATATGTGTCTCGACTTCGGCAGTCATGCGTCCTCAAATGCCTGAGCGGCTTCAAAAAGCAGCAATTTTAACAGAGAGCAACTTTTCAAACAAGGTCTCAGCATATAACCACAAAAACGCGCAGTTGTGACATTAACTCGGACACTAACGATGCCCTATACTATTTAAATCAACGGGTCGACTGTTTCTATGTGAGAACCCACCGGCCTCTTTGCATAATCATTTACAGCGATCTATGCTGGAACCCACAGGTGACGCACATGAGAAAACGCTGATGAAACTTCATGCGAACTCTCTTGAAAGCTCTCAATAACTGCAATAGCAGCAATATGTAGACTGCACCACGTCTACCGGAATCTTGTGCGTTAAAGTGTTGCCCTTTATCTGAAGAAAGCAAACATGTACTAAACACCATCCTTGTTGCGGTTACGATAGCGGTACAGTGGACATTGTCTCATAATTTCATTTAAGTGTGATGTTCTAGGAATTCTGCTATTATAGTAAGTTCCAATGCAACCTTCTTTGTCATCCATGAATATTATAGTACACTCCGTATAAGAAGCGTAATGCGACGCTCAGTATTGTTTGAAGTTTTATTTTTAATTAAATCCAAAGCATTTCTTGTCATATTTCAGCAACTTGACTATGCTTATCTATCTAGCCACCTACATCTTGGTCTTTCGCTGGTCGTCTCGATTACTTGGTATAACCGAAAGCAGGAATGGTATGGTGTGAATACATGATGAACAAGAATCATTTTTCCTGGCGTCAGTAATATAATGTACTGGTCATACGCATTAAAATAAACGATAACCGAATCACATATCGTGCATACCTTCCCGCGGAAGAAGCGTACGCTCCACAGGTGATTCAAGGTTAATATTACGGACTAAGTCAATCAAGAATAAAGAAAAAAAGACTGATAATTAGATGAGAGCGCACTGCATGGTCTTAGCAAGAGATCTTGTATTCTACACTGTGATCCATTTGTGAGCAAGTAAGTCGACGCACACAGACAAATATGCTGTGGTGACCCACGTCAACCAAGCATGTGGTAGGAATGACACACGGGTCCGCTAGGTGCGAACCAGAAGCTGCGACATGCCCATGGCGACACATCCGACGCCGTGATGGTGCGCATAGACAGCCCTTACAGCCGTAGTTTCTCACAGTTAACCAGAGCGAAATGTGGCGCCACCACCTATGCGAGTTTCCTAAGGGGCGCTTCGCCGAAACGGAGTATGAGTCAATGCGCCTACCACTGCATTGACTCATAGCTGCCTACGGCTGCAAAATGAAAGCTTCTCTAACAAAAAAACATTCGTAAACGGATGTCATTCACCCCTACTACACCTTAGAATAAAATGTTACTCACTTGCACGGCGCCTACAAATGGCAGTAAGAACGGACAACCGATGGACGTGGAGCGAGCATTGACGTTGTCGTGTGTCATACAACTTTATCGACGAACTGCTCCTTCTCACGTTTCATAAAACGGTGTATAAAATAACAAGCTGCTGAATATAAATGAAACCTGTTTTTATTAAATCCAAAGCATTTCTTGTCATATTTCAGCAACTTGACTATGCTTATCTATCTAGCCACCTACATCTTGGTGTTTCGCTGGTCGTCTCGATCACTTGGTATAACCGAAAGCAGGAATGGTATGGTGTGAATACATCATGAACAAGAATCATTTTTCCTGGCGTCAGTAATATAATGTACTTGTCATACGCATTAAAATAAACGATAACCGAATCACATATGTCTGTCCACCTTGCCCTTCCCTGTGAAAATGTATTGCCGTTATGTAGATGACACTTTCGTCATTGTAGAAAAGCACAATCTGCAGGCTATGCATGATGCACTCAATAGTGTTCATCCTGCCATTCAATTCACTTGTGAAATGGAAGATGGTGACACTTTGGCGTTTCTAGATGTGCTGGTGCGTCGGAACGAGGACGGTTCATTGGCGACACCCGTATACCGCAAACCTTGCGACAGTGGCAATGTGCTGAGTTTTGACTCGCACCATCCTGCGGAGCACAAATATGCTGTTGCCCGTACACTTCTGTCACGTTGCGACGCGCTGTCGTCGACACAGACCCTGAGGAAGCATGAAGAAACTAATGTTGCCACTGTCTTGAATAAACGGAGCTACCCTCAGCGGTTTGTCGATGACACGCGGCGCCGCATGCAAAGACCTCGCGAGAGCAGGGCTAATAATGAAAATTCTATTGTGTGCATACCGTATGTCTGCGGCGTGTCAGAAGCTGTGCGTAGGGCCTTGCGACCTTTGGGCGTTAGGACTGTGTTTAGACCCATCGCATACTGGCTAACGTGTTCCCAAAACCAAAGGACCGCACCCCCTCCGACGAACAAAGCGGAGTTGTGTACAAAGTTAACTGTACGGACTGTGATGCCTGCTACATCGGTGAGACCGGGCGACGACGCCGTACTCGCATCAAGGAACACGCCAGGGACGTCACCAAAGCCACACATTCAACACGTGCCAAGACGGAATTAGTCGACCACTGCCTGACGAAAGGACACGTGTTCGATTTAGATAATGTGACGACGCTGGCACGTGAACAACGATGGGGCCCAAGGAAATTCATCGAATCATGGTTCATCCGTCATAATCAAAATGCATGCAACAGTAATCGTGGTCCTTTGCCGGATTTTTACGGCAAGATATAAGTTGATGTACTCTTTCATGGGACGCCATTTTTGTACTGACGATGCCACCCGCATAGGTGGCGAAACGTCTATGCTTTGTTATTGTTTTATTGTTGAGTAAAGCCAGTGAAGCTATACGTTTGAATATGAATTCCCCTGGCTTCTGGAACATTTTTTCACACATATAGTGCATACCTTCCCGCGGAAGAAGCGTACGCTCCACAGGTGATTCAAGGTTAATATTACGGACTAAGTCAATCAAGAATAAAGAAAAAAAGACTGATAATTAGATGAGAGCGCACTGCATGGTCTTAGCAAGAGATCTTGTATTCTACACTGTGATTCATTTGTGAGCAAGTAAGTCGACGCACACAGACAAATATGCTGTGGTGACCCACGTCAACCAAGCATGTGTTAGGAATGACACACGGGTCCGCTAGGTGCGAACCAGAAGCTGCGACATGCCCATGGCGACACATCCGACGCCGTGATGGTGCGCATAGACAACCCTTACAGCCGTAGTTTCTCACAGTTAACCAGAGCGAAATGTGGCGCCACCAACTATGCGAGTTTCCTAAGGGGCGCTTCGCCGAAACGGAGTATGAGTCAATGCGCCTACCGCTGCATTGACTCATAGCTGCCTACGGCTGCAAAATGAAAGCTTCTCTAACAAAAAACATTCGTAAACGGATGTCATTCACCCCTACTACACCTTAGAATAAAATGTTACTCACTTGCACGGCGCCTACAAATGGCAGTAAGAACGGACAACCGATGGACGTGGAGCGAGCATTGATGTTGTCGTGTGTCATACAACTTTATCGACGAACTGCTCCTTCTCACGTTTCATAAAACGGTGTATAAAATAACAAGCTGCTGAATATAAATGAAACCTGTTTTTATTTAATGCCAAGAAAGAAATAACTGATTACGGGCTCTTTAATCACAGAATTAATCACTGTGATGTGTGACCCGTCTGGGCCAGACGCGTCTCCGGGCTCTTCGTGCAGGATGCCGATCCTAATCCGACACATCCCAGCATTCACATGCTCACAACAGCGTTCGAGTGACATTTCCCCTCTAAGTAAAAATAAGAAACTCTCTGCTTAGAGCAATGGAAGAGGCAATGAGCACGCATTATTGCCAGTCCATCGCACAGGGCTCACCGCGAAGTCACCGCGAAGCGTAGCGGGCATTGCTCTTCGACAGAATCGACGCACAAACTCCATTGCAGCGCTGTGTGCCACAATGCTGCCGGCAAGCATGGTAAGGCCACGTTACGCACGCACCTACTAAATATCCTCCAAAACGTTGCACAAATCGTAATACTTCAGTTATTAACCAGATGATTCGGCCCAGACAATTTTTTCGCTCACTGCTTCACATTGAATCAATTTCCACAATGCGTGGGACGTGCCATTTCTTTTGTAAGTTTCATGCGTCTGCAAGTCTGAATAATTTAACGCATTCCTTTATTCCAGGAATGGACAGATATGTATCACTTCAATTTCACTGCAACTATGAACTCTTACAGGGTAAGTTGGCTACTCCACAACAGCTGCTCGAGGCTCGAACTGTCACTCTGCTCCATTAGTTTGCTTGTAGTCAAAGATAGTCAAGAAGCTTTGACGAGCACCACAGCATATGACGGTTAAGAGTACAGAGACACGTTTTCATATCACCAGTACCGTCATTTTGGTAGTTAATACACTTACATATATGATTATTTGTGTTTATTTCGCATTGAAAAGAGACAAAACGGGGGCGACATCGGGGATCGGTGCTTCCGAACGCGGGCGGTTCTGTTCGCTTTTCACTGCATGTGATTTGCCGTGGTCATGCTTAACTCGTAAACAGCGGGGTGCGGTCACGTTTTTCCATGGTTACGTTTCCTCAGCACGTCCAGCGTTTAAGCTCACGAAAAC
Source organism: Hyalomma asiaticum (assembly GCA_013339685.2). Classification (NCBI taxonomy): domain Eukaryota; kingdom Metazoa; phylum Arthropoda; class Arachnida; order Ixodida; family Ixodidae; genus Hyalomma; species Hyalomma asiaticum. The sequence continues at coordinate 30,034,502 of CM023482.1, forward strand.
AAATCTTTCGTTTTCATGAGGCAGTGTTATTCACTCCAAGACGAAAAAAATTGGCAGATCCCACGTGCAGTGGGAATCAAGGACATGCAAAGAACGCATTAGGAACGTCAAATGGATCTGCATTGTTGTCTCGCTATACCGATTTCAGTACATATGAAGTTAACGAAACGGCCGCAAGAGCACCAAGACTGCGGCATGTAAACCATGCCGCTCATGACACGCATGTCATGATTCTAATGTTATGACCTGTCATTTACGGTCGTCATGCAGTCGTGTTGTGGCATAGCAATTGTGGCATACATCCTATTAACGAAACGCGTGGCATGTAAATCATGCCGCACATGAGTTGCATGTCTATTGCATTGTTCTTTGAACGTGTCACCCATGGTCGTCCTACATTTGTCTCTCCATCCCAATTTTCGTATATATCAAGTTAACAAAACGGCCGCAAGAGCACGAAGACTGTAACATGTGAATCATGCCGCTCATAACATGCATGTCATGATTTCCATGTCATGACCTATCATTTCGTTCGTTATGCAGTAATGTTGTGGCGTACCAATTTTGGTATACGTCCCATTAATGAAATGGCCAGGAGAGCACCAAGCAATTTTGGTATACGTCCCATTAATGAAATGGCCAGGAGAGCACCAAGACCGTGGCATGTAAATCATGCCGCTCACGACATGCATGTCATTATTTTCATGTTATGACCTCTAATTTATGTTCGCCATGTGGTAACGTTATGGCATACCAATTTCGTATATATCCCATTAACGAAAGGGCCAGGAGAGCACCAAGATCATGGCATGTAAATCATTCCGCTCATGACATGCATATCATCTTACGACCTGCCATTTATGTTCGTCATGCAGTCATGTTGTGCATACCAATTTTCGTATATATCCCATTAGCGAACCGGTCAGGAGAGCTCCAAGACCGTGGGATGTAAATCATGGCCCTAATGAAGTGCATATCAAGATTTTGATGTTATAACCTGACATTTACGTTCGTCATGCGGTCATGTTGTGGCATACGAATTTTCGTATAGATCCCATTAAGGAAACAGGTCAGAAGAGCACCAAGACCATGGCGCTCATCAGATGCATATCATGATTTTCAAGTCGTAGGCGGCCACATAGATAGATAGATAGATAGATAGATAGATAGATAGATAGATAGATAGATAGATAGATAGATAGATAGATAGATAGATAGATAGATAGATAGATACACTCAGAGTCGCCGAATATCGCTAAGAAATGCTTCGCGTTTAAAATATCGTGGACTTGAAATATATTGTCTTAGAGAAGCAACAAAACAGATCTCGTTAATTTTGGGGGATGTTCACCGTTTGCCGATCGGTTGCTCACGCCCTTCCGTCCTCGCACATTTTATGGCCCAACCTGTCAAGAAACCGCATCACTCAAGCAACGTAGAGTGCCCAGTGCTGGAACCTTGCACCGCACTCTGTCGCACCAAATCCGCAGCGCGCACAACGAAAGCCACGCCCCCACTTCCTGACGTTGCAGTGAGAGAACAGGTTGTGTGTCGAACAAAGAGCTCTGATCGCGCCCCAGACTGTCAAGAAGGTTCCGTACCTTGGTACACAGCATTCACATTAGTTCACCGACCGAGATACGATTAGGCATGGGAGATATATTCTAGAGACACATGTACATCTAGGCGATGTATAAACTAGTTCTCAATGCTCAATGCAAATCGTTTCCTACGAAGAAAACATGCCCGAAAATTCATATAACTCCACAACAATATAGTGCACATGAAACGAAAGCAGTATAAGACGCAAGCTGCATCCCCTAAAGAAACTCGCGAATCAACAGGAGAGAAAAAGGAGCATGTTATGTGAAATTGTCTCTACCCCGCCACGGTACTCTAGAGGCTATCCTACTCGGCTGGCGGCGGGTGCCTTTCGCTGGAGGCGAAATGTTGAGGCCCATGTTCTGCGCTATGGCCGTGCACGTGAAAGAACCAGAGGTGGTCAAAATTTTCGGAGACCTCGAATACGGTGTCTCTCATAATTACAGCTTATTTAGGACGTAAATCCCCAGAAATCAATCAGTGCACAATTTTACCAGTAATGCTAAACTGGCGTTGGAATTTCTTTCATGAGAGGTGTACACCGTTTTAGGAAAATGCATTATTGTTACAGTCACTTGCCTCTGAAAAATAACCGTAACTGACGTCATGGCCTCAAGAAATATTACCGAGAAATCTCTCTGGAGTAATAAATTACTACCTTGCTTCAATTTTTGTACTATTTTCTTGGTGCAGAAGCACACATATAGATATACAGCATGTCATAAATGCAAGGCCATCAGTAAATCGAGCCGGAAATACAGGTCTAGCCTGTACGCACAGTCGTGACGAAAAAAGAATGGTACAAGTGAATCATGACCGCAGGGGCAAAACCGTGACACACGGTGCTAGTGCTTCCGAAACTGCGAAAATCCCAAGAAAATTTGATATTATGGTAAAGGGGTGGCCGGCATGATTCCACTGATAAGGAATGAGCAAGCTAACATTTGAAATGCTGGCTATTTGTTCGAGTTCTTGCAGCCGACTACATCTTTGAAAATGAAATGTGCTTCGCACTAGATACAGGCGGCCTCGTGAGCGCTAGCACCACGTGTCACGATTGTTTCCGCTCCGGTCACGAGTCAGTTATGCCAATGTTTTAATTTCGAGGCATTTTAGGGCATAGGTAGTCTGCCCATGTAGTGCTCACGCTCAGAAATCAGCAGCTGAAAACAATGCCAAGACATGCTAATACCTGAAAAAAACGAGTTGACGTGGATCCATATTAGTAATGGCCCGTGCACGTTAGCGGAAAAACGCGTGCGGCGCGCCGCCGGCGGAGAAGCATTTCGGTGTCGATATGGCCACACTACTCACGGCGAACCGCGGCGGCAGCCCCGAGAAATCCCGCCTCCTTCGGGCGAACAAGCGCGAGAGGCAAGCGAGCCACCGCGAGGGTACGAAACGAGGCTCTCTGCGGGTCCGCGTGACTCCGCGATGGAGCGCGCACCAAGGAGGATGAAAAAAAATCCTGGAGTGGAGATTTTTTCCTAAATGTGAAACCGGAGGCCGCCATCTTACCAGAGGCATCGATTAACAGCATCCAGACAGCACAAAAGAAAAAAATTGGCAGATCCCACGTGCAGTGGGAATCAAGGAAATGCGAAGCACGCATAAGGAACGTAAAATGGATTTGCATTGTTGTCTCGCTATACCGAGTTTGGTACATATGAAGTTAACGAAACAGCCACAAGAGCACCAAGACTGTCGCATGTAAACCATGCCGCTCATACACGCATGTGATGATTCTAACGTTATGACTTGTCATTTACGTTCGTCATGCAGTCGTGTTGTGCCATAGCAATTTTGGCATACATCCTTTAAAGAAACGAGTGGCATGTAGATCGTGCCGCTAATGACGTGCATGTCACGATTTTCATGTTAGGACCTGTCATTTATGATCGTCATGCAGTCATGTTGTGCCAAACCAATTTTCGTATTGGCTCCGTGCAGTCGAGATTTCCATGTGCGACATCAGCACCAGAATGCACTGCCTGGCGGAGAGAAGAAGCAAAATTGGGCAGAGTGTGACAGGGAAATACACGAACGCGATGCGCGTCTCCAACTCTATAGCAGCAGCGACCGCCCGTCCCACCTTCTTTCGTTTTATTTCCTTTGAGACGCGCGCTCCAAACCTGCGGCAAATTGTTCCAAAGGGCGATGCCGCGAGCGTTCGTGTGGTTCGCAGCAAGTCCGGAAAGCAGCGAAGAAACGCGCGCGTCGTTGTCGCCTCGGTTTCCACCGTGCGCGACTGAGCCGTCCGACGAGAGCTACGCAGCGCCCTCTGGTCAGTAGACGGAGCCATGCCATTAACGAAACGGCAGTATAGCGCCAGTACCACGGCATGTAAATCATGCCGGTCATGACACACGTGTCATGATCCTAATGTTACGACCTGTCATTTACGTTCGTCATGCTGTCGTGTTGTGCCATAACAATTTTGGTATACATCCCATTAACGAAACGCCTGGCATGTAAATCATGCCGCCCATGACATGCATGTCATGCTTTTCATGTTATGACCTGTCATTTATGTTTGTCATGCAGTCATTGTTGCATACCAATTTTCCTACACATCCCACTAACGAAACGGCCAAGAGAGCACAAAGACCGTGGTATGTAAATCATGTCGCTCATGACATGCATGTCATGATTTTCATGTTATGACCTGTCATTTACGTTCATCATGCAGTCATCCTGTGGCATGCTAATTTTAGTATACATCCCGTTAACGAAACGCGTGGCGTGTAAACCATATCATTCATGACATGCATGTCATGATTTTCACGTTATGACCTGTCATTTATGTTCGCCGTGCAGTCATATTGTAGCATACCAATTTTCGTATAGATCCTATTAACGAGACGACCAGGAGAGCACCAAGACTGTGACATGTAAATAATGCCGCTCATGACACGCATGTCATGATTTTCATGTTATGACCTGCCATTTATGTTCGTCAGGCAGTCATGTTGTGCCATACCAATTTTCGCATACATCCCATTAGCGAAACGGCCAGGAGAGCCCTAAGACCGTGGCATGTAAATCATGCCGCTCATGACATGCATGTCATGATTTTCATGTTATGACCTGTCATTTGTGTTCGTCATGTAGTCATGATGTGGCATACCAATATTCGTAAACATCCGATTAGCGAAACGGCCAGGAGAGCACCAAGACCATGGCATGTAAATGATGCCGCTCATGACATGCATGTCATGATTGTCACGTTATGACCTGTCATTTATGTTCGTCATGTAGTCATGACGTGGCATGCCAATATTCGTAAACATCCGATTAGCGAAACGGCCAGGAAGGAGAGCACCAAGACCGTGGCATGTAAATCATGCCGTTTATGACATGCATGTCATGATTTTCATGTTATGACCTGTCATTTATGTTCGTCATGTAGTCATGATCTGGCATACAAGTTTTCGTAAACATCCGATTAGCGAAACGGCCAGGAGAGCACCAAGACCGTGGCATGTAAATCATGTCGCTCATGACATGCATGTCATGATTTTCATGTTATGACCTGTCATTTATGTTCGTCATGTAGTCATGATGTGGCATACCAATTTTCGTAAACATAAGATTAGCGACACGGCCAGGAGAGCACAAAATCGTAGGCGGCTAGATAGATAGACAGATAGATAGATAGATACGCTCAAACTCGCCGAAGTTCGCTAAGAAATGCTTCGCATTTAAAAGTGCTTTCCTCACGCTTCTTAGCACCTTTAAAGTGGTCATCTTTGGTAGACAGACAATGCTTGGTGTGCTTGTTTGTGGAACGCGTTTTTGGGTGAAACTTGAACGTCGCAAAGATTTGTGTGCCACATCGTGGCCTTGATGCTCGGTCAATGTTAGTTTATTAAACGAAAACAACCCGCTTTTGTACTACAAGTACTCTATAAAATGCATTAGCAGATCAAGAACACTCGAACTGATACTGGTTTCTGAAGACTTTGGCAAGCTTTTAGGGCTGGACCAGAGGCAAACGCCGGCTTCACCCACTGCGGTAAGGTTCAGCAGGCGTTGCCACTCCCGCACTCTTCTTTTAAATCCTCCTTGGCGCGCACTTCACGGAAGGGGACGCTCTGATTGGTCTCCTTCCCGTCGCCACGCGGCGCGCCGCGAGAATGCTCTCACGGCAAGAAAATCCTGCCGCGCGGCAGCCTCGGAGGCTCGCGTTTCGCCGCCGGTGGCGCGCCGCGCGCGTTTTTCCGCTAGTGTGCACGCGCCTATGGTCCGTAGAAACTAGGTTACTCTAAGGAAAGGAACTTGCAGGTCAAGGTAATTCATCACGTAGTGAGATCAAATAAGCGACTATAATTAAAAAATGCCGACGATAAACACGGGTAAAACCCAACCTAAACACAAGCGATTCACTGCGCCACAGCAACACGAATTTTTACGCCACGATGAATACCCAGAAAACTGAACGACAGTGGTTTCAGTAAACTCAATGGGTCCATAATAAGATTGCTTAAAAAACCACATTATTATAAAGAAATAAAGAAATACACATAAGTGCTAAGTAATTGCCTAATGAGACCAAGTGAAGGAAAGTGTTCGAGAACGCTCACGATAAAAAGAACACAAATGCAAGGGAAACAGACAAATCACTGCTTCCCACTTTGTACAATTTTCCTACAGTGGAACTGACGGAGGTTTCTTTTACGTTAGGAATGTACCGCTGAGAACATGATGCAATCTCGTGACGGAATATTCCATTGCTGATACAGCTGTAGTGGCTCTTCCACAGTAGGCTGCAATTGTGCTAACTCATTCACATTTGTTCCAGACGCACTCCCTTGTTCTTTTGAGACGTGATTTCCGTCACAAAAATGATGCTATTAATTTCCTAGTGAAGCCTGAAAACAAAAGAATGGAAGGCCAGTTAGGTCGCGCGTCTGGACTAACACAAAACCACTTGCTTTTAAACACACGTTTGTGCGCTAGACTGGTTGATCTGACTTGACCCACCTGAAACCGTTCTCTCATAGCAGGGCACAAGGGCCTCACAAGTGTTCACAATTCTCATAGGCACACACAGGTGCAATCATCGAACGAGCACCGAGTGATATATTTTGTTGTGCAGCACTTCTTTTCGGCTATGACGTCGGTTTGCAGGAATTGTAATCCTTAAAGCAAGAACAAACGCTTACAAATAGCGAACCTTGCACTAGCGGTGCAAGGCTAGCGAATGCAGCGAAAGTGCTGGGCACTTGCCTGGTCTCGGTTTGTCTCCGGCACATCCACGCTTCATCGTGTTCCGACGCTTCGGCAAACACTTTCAGCAGCACTGTGAGGCCCAGCGGACGCTTCTCAATGTTTCGCACTGCCCTCAGTCTAAAGACCACCGCATCGAAACAAGGACGGTGGCAGACGCGGCGCGCCTGGCCTCTGCATGACGCAGTATTACGACTTTGCTATACTACGCTATGCATGTCTATTCTATTCCATGAGGTGGTGGTAGTGGTGAAAAACATTTATTGAGCAGCTATTTACAGAGAGGTTGTATGGCAAACCAGCCCCTGGACGAACTTGCCTACACTACTGGAGTCTCTAGTCAGGCACCCCATTGGTCGACGCCACTTACCTGACGCACTGAACCATGGTTTGTTGGGCCCGAAAGTCCAGATAGCCGAGCACGACCGCCTCCCAGTCCTCTCGGGATGGGTTTAAGTTGGGGGTTATAAAACCATTGAATTCCAATATCATGTGGTAGGTGTCAGCTACCTCCCCACAGTACAGGCAGAGGCCAGGAAAGGAAGAGTCAAAATGCTTAAAAACTGACAGACACAGAAGCGTATTTGTGAATAAGCGCAGACGAATTCTCTCGACCGCCATCTTCAACCCTTTGCGGGGCGCAGGAAATCTGCGGGGGGAGCGCCGATAATGGGCACTTATATCTTTGAAGGTGAGAAGAGGAGAGTTTTCCCTTGGATCGGTCCTGGTCATCGATGGGCGAGGCAGTAACCGGGGCAATGAGTGCGCGGGCAGCAGCGTGACCTGCCTCATTGCCTGGGAGGCCCTGATGATCGGGAGTCCAGATTAACGAGCGAGAAGAGGGGTAACCTACCCGCTGACAGGATCGAAGAATTTTTGGCAGTTAGGGGTGAAATCTGTCCCATTTCGAAATTGCGTCCGGCACCTCTGGAATCTGATATGATGATTCTCGAATCGCCATACGAGATGGCTTGGGCTATGGCCACCTCTTCGGCATGGGTGGAATTGTGCACGGAAGGAGAGTCCACCCACCTGCTTGTCTTGGTGGACAACAGCGGTCGTATACCAATCCTCGTGGTAACGGCCCGCGACGTCAGTATAAGAGACGTTCTTTTTGAAGCCGTAGAGGCGCCGGAGAGCAAGAGCCCGTGCCTCGCGGCGGCCGGTGTTTGACTCAAGAGACATATTGGTAGGTAGGTGCCGAACATGGATCACCTATTTCCAGTGTTCGGGCACTCGTTCCAGCTCCTGTGCGTGGAATTCATGCCTGATGTGCAGGCGATCTAAGAGTCGTCTGCCTGACGCTGTCTGCGCCAGGCGGGTGTATTGATTTGTTAAGGGGGCCTCCCGACGCTCCCTGTAAGTGTTCCCCTACCCCAAAGCAAGAAGAGGTAGAAATAGGGAGGTAGAAATAGGGAGGTAGAAATTAGAGGTAGAAATAGGGAGATATAGGGCACGCTTGATGATTTTGCGGAGGCTCGCCTCCCAAAAGATCTTAATCGTATTTCCGTAAGTGCAGGTACAGAGTTGCATAAAATATGCGACTCGTGACAAAAGCATGACGAGTCGAAGCGCATCCCTGCTTTTGAGACCCCCCTCGCTTGTTCGAGAACCGACGGACCATGCGGCCCACCTGTTCTCCAACATTACGGAGCTTAAGAAGCGTCGTCTCTACACTGTGGTTTTTCGGAATGTGGAGTCCAAGGACACGATCTCCTGGGCCTCGTTAATAGGTCTACTTTTTAAGGAACTTTTGAAGGACGTAGTGAACTTTGCCGTGGGTCGAATGTGCACTTCTGTGGGGAACACTGCAGGCCGCAGCATGCCACATATTCGTCAACTATTTAGCCTGCGGTTTGCAGGCTGTCCTCCGTGTTGCCTAGGTTTCCCTCTGTGGCCCACAGGGTGATGTCGTCGGCATAAAGCGCATGTTTTATCCCGTCGACAGCAGCCAGTTGGGCCGGGAGGTGCATCATTGCTAAGTTGAATAGGAGGGGAGACAACACAGCGCCCTGTGGTGTGCCTCGCGTGCCGAGTTTGTTGGGGCCGTATTCCTGATCTTGTATGCGAATGTACACAGTTCTGTCAGTGAGAAAGTTTCGGACGTAGTTAAAAGTTCGCTCGCCACAATTAGCGGCACTGAGATGAGCTAAAATGACTTAGTGCTTGACGTTATCAAAGGCTTCCTTAAGGTTAAGTGCTAGAATGATTTTGTCATTGTAAGGATGATCTACGGAAGTGAGGACTTCATGGAGTAGTTGTAGGAATATGTCCAGTGCGGATTTCTGATGTCTGATTCCGTACATGGAGTCGGCGAAAGTATGACGCCCTTCCAAGGAGTAGGAGAGATGATCCCTGACCATGGTTTCCATTAGCTTCCCCGTACAGGAAGAGAAATTGGCCGAAGGTTGTCAGTGTTAACGGGTTTTTCTGCCTTTGGTATGTATGAAGGTTACTAGACACGTTTTCCAATCCAGCGAGAGGGGTATTTTGCCGGACCAGATGGCATTGATGTACTCTAGAAGCGATTTGTGTGCATGATGGGGCAGGTTTCCTAGGAGCTCGACCGGCCTCATATTGGCAAGAGCCGCACGGAGGTCATGCAGCTGGAAAGCAGTGTCCAGTTCCGAGTTCTCTCTGCCTGCGTAGTTATACTCGCAGCTGGCCAGTCCTGCTGAGTTCACAGATACGGGTCCCGAAGAGAGAGAGCTCGTTTTGATGTGGAGCCCTGAGACTTATGAAAAGCTCGGTGTAGATGTTCTTGTGCTTCACCTCGCGTTTCAGCAGGCTCGATGAGACTAGCGGAATAGTCTCCATGTATTGAGGACAAACATTTACCTGGCGGCAGTATTACATCGATCTACCAGTTTGAATCGGCGAGCTGGGCAGCTGTACTCGGCCGCCTTCTAGGTCAGATCCAGTGTCCGCATGCGGAGTTTGCGATTGTATTTTTGTCGGCGCCATCGCTTTGTGAGGCTGCGACAGGTCTGCAAAAGATGGAGGAGGTGATTGTCTACCTCCGGATGGCTCTCCGTGAGTTGTATTGCGGTCTGGTGTTGCTTCAGTATCTGCAGCATGGATTCGGCCCATTGGAAATAATCGTTCCTGGAGAGGCAGGTCCGTTCTGGAAAGGCAGGTATGTACTCTCGGAAGGTGTCCCAGTTGGGTAGGTGGGCTTGAGTTATGAGGCGTTGTACGGGTCATGTGGAGAATGTGGTGTTGCGAATGCGCGGTCGCTACCGAGGGTTTCCTCGGTACTGAGCCAGTACGCATGTTTGATGTTTTTGGTGAAAGTGAGGCCGGGACAGGTGTCCCGTGTCACAGAGTTACTCACACGTGTGGGTTGCGCGGGGTCTGTATGAAGTGTGATGCCCAGCGTGGAAGTTAGCTCCGCAAGTTGCTTCCCCGCATCTCTTCCTTGCGATAGCCCAAAACCTGCTAGGGGCATTTAAATCACACACGATAATGAGAGGTTCATGCCCTGCGATTTTTAGTACCCAACTAAATACGTCCGCGAAGGTGATGTTTTTTAGCTTAGGCTGGCCGTAAATGTGAATAATGTGCACTGAGGGGTCGGTTCTTCGCAAGGGAGGGACCGTGACCATGGTGTACGAGTAGGGTATTGCGAGGTCGAAGTCGACCTCTTGCGCAGTTAGTGTTTTATGAACAAGAAGGCAGGTGGATGGTTCTTGATCGAGAGCGTTATATACTGTGAGGTGAACGGCGTTGCCGGGCTCCTGTACGGCAACGATGGCACACGGGTGTTCAAAGGTATTGAGATAGAGGGTGAAATTGGCTCTTTTAGCCCTATCATTGAAGCCTCTACAATTCCACTGAATTACAGAAAATATTTGAGGTTTTTGGGTGAGCGTTTAGATGCCATCGCTATACTGAGAATTCGGGGTGACTGGAAGAGACTCAACACCTACATCAGTGCCCTGTGCAAGTAGAGTCTCGGGGTCCTCGGAATGTTCGGCGAGGTCCTTGACACGAGAAAATTTAGACGGACAGTTAATGTCCTTGGGGAGATCAGTTCTGCGGCTGCGAGGGATGGTACCGTGGAGCCAAGTCCTAATGTTACTGGTCACCTGATGGGTGACAGCGTGAGAAATATTTTCAGTGCTTTTGCTCATGGTGGTGAATTGTGCCACCAGAGCACTCATAGCGCTTTCAATAGCTTGAAAGCGTTCTTCAATGTTGCAAGGCTGTAAAGACGGGCGGAGCAGCGCACATGCGTTCCGGTCACAGAGCGCCTAGGGTAATTTCGGTGGAGGGAAGGGGCGATGTTGAGGTTACGGGCGTGCTACCTGCCTCCAAAGCAGCAATTTCGGCTAGAAGCTCCGTGTTCTGTGCCCGCAGCACAGCAAGGTCGTGTTTGAGTTCGAAAAATTCAGGGGAGGAGGTTGGGGACGGACAGTGAGGCGTGGATGCGGCCCTAGCTCCATTGCCTACCTGGGTGGATGTGTTCTTGGCCGGAGGCCTGATGCCGCTGGCTGCGAACAGGGGCAGAAATTCCCCGGCTTGAAGCTTTGGGGCGCCTTGATCGGGAGTCTTGGTTGATGTCCTATGTGGCGTCTGCGATGTTGTGGGTAGAGGTGGCGTTTGTTTACTGGCCAGCAAGGAGCGCCCGGCAACAGGGTTCTTGGGGGCTTGTTGTGTTGCGCCAGACTGACGTCTTAGCGTCTTGGGCGCTGGCCGCTGCTGCGGGGAGCCGCGATCACCATGATGGCCGCCTGGCTGCTGCAGCCAGCGACATCTTGCTTTGCAGGCCTGAGACCCTGTGAGGTGCCCCTCGCCGCATACCAGGCATGATGGCTTGTAATCGTGTGGGGTCATACCCTCCTCAGTAGCTCCCACAACCTGAACGCAGTGGCCGCAGCGTTGGTGATTCGGGTAGGTGCACAGGTCCGCCCTGTGGCCCACTGTCCCGCAGCGGTAGCAGGTTGGCATGGTGCACTTGTATTCGCGTACCGGGGTTATGACGCTGTTATAATGCGCGAACCGCGGCACCTTGTGGCCCTGGAAAGTGAGGAGGGCTACAGGCGTCTTTCCAAGCTTCCTCATGACAGCGATATTTGCACCCCGCCAGTGGATCCTGGATTTCAGGAAGGCGGACGTCTCTTGTTCGTGCACCGTAATGGCGCCATGGCACACTTCCCCGCTGAACTTGACGTGGCCGATCAGCGTAGGTCACCCTGGGGTACCTTTAGCGAGAATTATCGCGAGGGGAGGTTCGCAGTATTGACATCTTGAGTTGAGACTACAACGATGTTTTGTGCCGAAATGGACCACACAGTAATGCAATCATTGTTTGTGGAGCTCACATATGAGGCGAGCTTGGCGCCTAGCTCACCTACCTGAAAGGTAGCTTTGAGATCCACTGTGACTCGAGGTTTGAGCACGATGGTGAAGTCTTCCGCAGAAATGCGGGGCATAGCGGCGGGTCGCTACGATACACGTGATGTTTTGATTGGCGTCTGTGCTGAAGTGGGTTTATCAGTAGCTGAAGCCTTGGCAGCTTTACGTTGTTCATGACGCTTGCGGAGCGTCACCACTGAATAGTCCCTCATCCACAATAGCCGTCCGCGGAACGGAGTCTTCGGGCATTGGGGCAGTAACATCTTTCCACGCCAAGGTAGTGGGATCATATCCACGGAGTGCTGTGGCCGCTATATATAGCTGCGGCCATGGGGAAGTCCCGACGCAGTGAGTGTTGTGCCTCGCCCTCATTAGGGCAACTGCGGCATCCAGTAAGTGCGGTCAATAAATGGGAATAGAACGCCCAAAATAGGCCCACCTGGCGGTGAGAGGTGCCTTCTGACGTACGACAGTGTTAGGAAGAACACAAGGTCAATTTTCTTGCCTTCTATGAGATGACGCATGCTCTTGTGCATGCGTCACCTCAAACAAAGCCATAGTATGCGAGACGCTGCCACCGGACACATCGACGCACACTGCCTTTGTGTTCTGCTCGCACGTGCAACATGCACGTGCGCATGTCGCATGTGCCCCGCCAGTCACAGTTTTGCAAGTTTAGTAGTGTGCTCAGTGAATTAGGGCAAGAGAAGGAAGAAGCGCGCGTCTGAAGAGGGGCACATTGGGCATTTCTTCATGTCATGTCGAAGATTCAACATCCCACGGAAAAGGTTTCTGGAAATACCCTTAAGAAACATGGGTTTAAATTTGTCTCTTCCAGTAGTGCTCTCTCTTGGTGCGACTATCCTCGGATTTAGTCACAGGAACGTGTGCAAGGCCGTATGCGATTTTCTTCGTGAGACAAAAAGAATTAAATGTTGATCTGCTCAGTTCATTATTTTTTTTTTTCTATCATGATCTGAGTACGTGAGAACCAATCTCCATAGCGTTCGCTTCTCTTTTATAATTATATGCCTTCAGACTTCGCAGAAAACTATTCCTTTAACCTAAATTTGATTGTCATATTCGTACTACAATTTTTTTTTGTATTTTATTAGGAGCTCTCTCCCACACAAATTTCTTTTCCGGTTCATGGCCGATCCCCCAGAGTGGGTTGCGCCAAGATACCCAAGGACCAACCAACCAACCAACATTGGGCATTGCATAACAGTGCACGTGCACTCTTGGGTACCAGAACTAATTATGATAGTCCATTTGGATACGGTCACCATCTTTATAATTTAGCTAGCAGCTTCGCTGTTAAAAAGCTCCTGCAGCTCCTTAGCGGGAGCTACGAAGGATGAGATGATGCGCCACTGTTTCTCACCGGAACACGTCACTGGCTGCTAATGGGCAATGACAAAGATTGCATTTTGTTTCAAGTATAACCATATTGCTACGGTACGCGGTGGATGCTTAGAAGCAGAGGAAGAAGACGCTAGCAAGCACTGTGGTCCCTTCGGTCCCTAGGCCTCTCTCATTGATCGTCATCCCCGAATAAACACATCTCACCGTAACAGCATTGGTGGAAGTACTGGGTACCGACGAAAGATCCAGTACCAACGATCACGGAATCTCAACACCTGGAACTGCGCCGAAGCCGCCGACTGGCCGGACTACCACCGCTTTCCATGGATGCCATCCCTGACGGCGACAACATGCGGTCTTCGCCTGTCGGTACGTGGCAACATCACATGACGCCGCGGACCTTCGCCGCAAAAGCCGGAGAAGACGTTGAAGAGTGGCTGAACCACTACAGTCGGGTGAGTCGGTACAACCGTTGGGACTCGGACAGCCGGCTCGCCAACGTGCCATTGTTTCTCGAAGGCACGGCGCTCGTGTGGTTTGAAAATCACGAACAAGCTATAACCACCTGGCAAGACTTCGGAAATGAGATAAAGAGCTGTTTTGGAGATCCGTCTCTGAAGAAGAAGCGCGCTGAGCAGACTTTGATGCAGCGCGACCAGGTGCCAGGCGAGACATGCACAACGTACATCGAGGAAATATTGAAATTATGCAGATCTGTAGACCCTCGCATGAAAGAAGAAGACAAGGTCGGCCACCTTCTTGAAGGGATTGCCGAGGACGTCTACAACTTCCTGATTGGAAAAGACACCTTGGAGTCTGTCGCAGACGTGATCAAACACTGTCGCACGTTTGAGACTCTTAAAGCAATGCGCATCACGCCCAAGTTCGGTAGACTCGCCAACGTCACCACCGTCGCCAGTGTTGAATGTGCTGACGTCAGCCCTGTAACATCCTGCGATCTTGCGGCGACCATCAGGCAAATAGTACGGGAAGAACTTGGTCGATGTGAAGCTGCCGCTGCGACAAGGGCGTGGGTGAGCGAAGCCTCTTTTCCCTACGACGCGACGTGTGCATCTGTTGATGCCAGGGGATACGGTCATGTGGGCGGGTCAAGATCCGCGGAGCGATCGATCTACGATTGGCATCGTCGTGATCGTCTGCAGGGTGCCTCCAACCAACCACATCCCATGGTGTCATCGTGGGAAGACCAATCCGAATATGTGGATCAAAGTGGAAGGTTTGGTGATGTGCGTGATGCACCGCGGTGCTACCATTGCGGTGTCCGTGGGCATGTGGCTCGCTTCTGTTCTGAGCGTCGACTCGCACAATCGCGGTATTATGAGCAACCGCCGGTGTCCCCTCGACGCAACAGCCGACGCGGTGGTGGTCGCTGGACACGGGACACGTACTTCGGGAGCGGCTTCCAGCAGAACTCCCGTAGCGACACGTCCATTGGCAACGGCTTCCGACAGACCACCCGCGGTGACTCGCTCTCCTCCGTACGAAGCCTGACGCCCCCAACTGCACGCCAGCACGCCGTTCTCCATCCCCTAGTCGCCGTGCCTTTTCCCCACCGCCGGGAAAGTAGGTGGTGCGGCCGATGGAGGTGAGGTCGCCGAACATTTTTCACTACACCGAAGCATGCCTCTACCACTGTCTATGATGCAAAATAAGGTCCATGTGCTCGTAGATGGATGTCCTACGATGGCTTTAATAGACACTGGAGCAACTGTGTCAGTTATGAGTTTGAATTTTAAATCACGGTTAGGACACAAAGTTATGTTTTGCTGGGACAACTGTGCTACGTTTCGTGCAGTGAGCGGGGAGTCATTGTGTCCTATCGGGGTGTGTGTTGTGAGTCTCGCATTAGGTCACAGAGTGTTCAAATTTGAATTTGCTGTTCTGACCAGTTCCACACACGACGTAATTTTGGGGATCGATTTTCTACAAGAGTGTGGCGCAACTGTAGATTGCGGCGCTGGTGAAATTCTGTTATCTACGTTTTGTGAGGGGTCTCCAAGCTGTCAAGGAACCCTCACTGTCATCGACGATGTCCTCTTGCCGCCCCAGTCGATGAAACGGGTGCCAGTTGATAGCTCTGCTGCAGTCACTGGCGCGTTTGATGTCCTCGTGGAGCCGGTCCCTCTCAACTGCGCTAAGAAAAATGTGTTCGTGCCCCGTTGCGTGCTTTCTATCACCGATGGGCTATGTTCACTATGGGTGCTAAATTGTGCTAATGAGCCTGTGGTGCTGGCCAATGGGATGCGACTCGCTCTTTTCGAACGGAAAGCGACTGACTGCTGTATTGCAGCCTTAGGCGACCAGTCAGTGAGTCATGTTCCTGTGACTCACCCTACGGAGGCGAAGTTCTTGAGCATGATCAACAAGTCCTTGTCGTCAGAAAAGCGCCAGGCCTTGGCTCACATCTTGGTCAAGCATGCCACCATCTTTGATTTTGCACAGAGCGATGAACCACATGGAGTACCAGGGTCACGTACCCGTCACGTGATCGACGCAGGATCCGCGCATCCTATCCGGCAGAAACCATAGAGAGTCTCATCTGCAGAGCGCAAAATTATTTCTGAACAGATCGAAGACATCCTTAAGAAGAGCGTCATTCAAGAGTCGTGCAGCCCTTGGGCTGCACCTGTGATACTTGTAAAAAAGAAAGACGGTTCCTGGAGATTCTGCGTGGATTATCGGCGCCTCAATTCCATCACCAAAAAAGACGTATACCCGCTTCCCAGGATTGATGACGTCATTGACTGCTTGCATTGTGCCTCGTATTTTTCCTCCGTGGATCTAAGGTCGGGTTACTGGCAAATTCCCATGCATTCAGATGACAAGGAGAAGACAGCCTTTGTCACCCCGGATGGCTTGTTTGAATTCAATGTAATGCCGTTTGGGCTATGTAACGCCCCATCCGGCCGTCTTGCTCGTTGGGCCCTACGATTGCAAGAATTTGACTTTGAGATTTCTTACAAGAGTGGTCGCCATCATGCCGATGCTGACTGCCTGTCAAGGTTTCCACTACCGACGACCGACTGCGACGCAGACAATTTCGACGAATACTTGGCGGTTGTTGACCCTCCATTTCCCGACCTTGCCACTTTTCGCAGGGAGCAACGCAGCGACAGCAGCTTAGCTCATTACTTTCTATCGGAAGCGCATGGTCAACGTCATTTCCTTGTAAAGGATGGCATTCTGTACAAGCGGAATTACTCTAGCAATGGCGCCCGCTTGCTTCTAGTTGTGCCAAGAACATTGCGACGTGACGTGCTCCAAGCAATGCACGACGACCCTACTTCTGGGCATATGGGTTTTGCCAGGACCTTTCAGCGCACACAGGAACGATTCTTCTGGCCGAAAATGCGCCAGAGTGTAACCACGTACGTTGCCAGCTGCGAGCTATGCCAGCGCCACAAGCGTCCAACTAGCGGCCCTTCAGGACTTCTCCATCCCATCTCACCCCCTGCTTCACCGTTTGAAGTCGTCGGTATTGGCCTGCTCGGCCCTTTTCCGCGATCAACGTCGGGCAACCGCTGGATTATAGTGTGCGTCGATCACCTAACCCGCTATGCCGAAAGTGCGGCGATTCCTGCTGCAACAGCCGCTGAGGTCTCCCGCTTCGTGCTGTCATCCATTATATTACGACACGGATCTCCTCGTGTCATTATCAGTGATCGTGGCCGGCAATTTGTTGCTGATGTGGTTGAAGAACTGCTGCGCCTTTCTATGTCCCGTTTTCGTCACGCCATCCCGTACCACCCGCAGACTAACGGTCTAACTGAACGCACCAACAGAACTCTCATTAACATGCTTTCAATGTATGTCGATTCAGCTCACAAAACTTGGGACACTGTTTTGCCTTTCATAACATTCGCCTACAATACTGCACGACATGAAACCACCGGATACAGCCCCTTCTATCTCCTATATGTACGAAAGCCCCGCACAGCTCTTGATTCGATTCTGCCGTATTCTGAAACCGACGAGCCTTCACTGGCCGAAACGCTTTGCCGTGCAGAAGAGGCCCGACGCATCGCACGCCTTCGAACCTTCGCTTCTCAAGGCCGCTCAAAGATCCGCTATGACAAGCGTCATCAGCCCGTGTCGTATGAGAAAGGCGACTTGGTGTGGCTATGGACACCACTTCGCAAGCGTGGCCTATACCAAAAGTTCCTGGCCCACTACACCGGCCCCTTCGTCGTCATCGCACGCCTCAGTGATGTCACTTACGTGATATCTCGACTCCTGTCTGCTGGCCGTCGCTCACGCAAAACCGACGTCGTCCATGTCGCCCGCCTTAAACGTTTCCACCATCGGGACACGACGTGACTCGCCCAGTGGGCATCGTCTGCCAGGGGGGAAATGCTACGGTACGCGGTGGATGCTTAGAAGCAGAGGAAGAAGACGCTAGCAAGCACTGTGGTCCCTTCGGTCCCTAGGCCTCTCTCATTGATCGTCATCCCCGAATAAACACATCTCACCGTAACAATATTTATATTTATTTCATTACAAACATGCTTCGACTGCCGGTTGACAAATTGCATTACCGTGCCCACGATGATACTAGACATCGAGTGCCCGGATTTATTAATACAAATTTGTTAAAATCTCTTCTCATAAGATAAGCCGCTGTTTCACAACACTGCGTCTAGGATCGGCTCCCACTTTCTGTCGACTGGGCAAAACAAGTTTCAACAAACTTTCGTCGTATGATCCTTTTAGGTCATGAATAATCTCAACCTTTAAATTATTATCGATCATGGTAGTTTAATTTGAACAAGTTTTGATTAATTATGCCCTTCTTTCGGCCTTGCTTTGAGCACTTCTTTGTGAGCCGAACCTCGACGTCATGAGGCGCAAGCAGCGCAGAGCACGGTTGCATCATGACTTCTAGTATTTTACATCCCAAAACCGCGCTATGATTATGAGAGGCGCCGTAACAGTACACGGGCCTCAACATTTCGCCTCCATCGAAATGCGCCCAGGCTACGGCGAAAGATATCTTACAGCGCGACCAGGGCTCATAAGGTGCTTCGCACTTAAAGTAAGTGGTTAGTATTGTTGCATGAACAGATGTAAGGGACGTTCAACTATGAGGGTCATTTCTGAAAGTTAAAATCACGGATCGCTGATACAAACACGGCATATGCGGGCATGAATCGCATGTAAAAAAGAAAGCACAATCGTCTCCATGCGTGAGTACAATTGTTGAATCGCTTGCAATAATAAATTTTTTTTCAGAACTGCGCCTTTCAGCACTTTCCTGAAGACGTCCGGTACATCTTGGCAGGGTTGATGTGGATCAAGAACCTCGTTTCTGGGTGATGAAAAGGAGCGTTTGCCAAGATAATGCTGCATCTACATTTGTCAATAAAAATAATAAATCCAACCTATTGAAAATGGTCATGCGATGAAAATTCATCACCCGAAAATTACAAAACCGCTTTTATCACAGCGCACAAGGCATCACACACTCAGCTTGATTGAACTAGCCTGAAGTTTCCACACTGGGTGCTACGTAACTAGCGGCCCACCGAGATTATTATAGACTTCGCAAGGCATTGGGAAACTGCTAGACAGACAACTATTAACCTCGGACCTGCTAGTGCGAGCCTGTAATGGGTATGCGAATTTTCTCTAGTACCACTAAATAAATGTCAAATAATTGAGCCGCTCCCTTTAACATCTATTCAGCAGGAAATTTACTAGATATTGGTATTTGATAGCGCCTCCATGTAAACATACGAATGCTATGCGGGAAGCGTGCAATCAGCTCTTTCCTTTGCTGCCCAGTGGTTTCCTGCCCAGAGCTTCCCAGTGGTTTAGACATGCCACCGCATATTTCTTTATGCCCGATCTAGGGACATTCCCTTTTATTAAACATTTTTAGCGATCTCTTCATTGCATATGTGTATATGTATACACACTGCATAGGTATACACATTGTATATGTGTATGTCTTCATTGTATATGTGCGTGACTTTTGAAAACAAGAGTTATAATAGATATAGCCATATTATTAAGCCTTTCTCTCTGCAACACAGCCTACAGCATGAACGATCCTGCGTAACCTGAAATTACCTCTGTCATGTGCGAGTTATTTTCGTGCTCTTCCTGCAACCTTCCTTTTTTTATTGCGGCACATGAGTTTCTCTTTCAACAAATGGACATTCCTTCTCTTAACCGTCTTCCTTGGTATTAACAGACACGGGTTTGCATGAAAATACGCCGCCTGCGGAGCTGAATTTTTACTAAATATGTTACGTAGAATATAGGTTACACCTCGCTGCTCTCCTTTCCTAATTAATGTCTCCCGGGCTCTCGATTCCGTCCATGTTATCTTTCGTTCTATCGCTCGGCCTTCCTATGTTTTTTACAAATTACTACCTGCCATATATATATAAGTCCTCTAAAAACGTTTCAGTGCAATTTCTTCATATTGGATTGTTCATATGTTGCTCGTGATTTCTGATTTCTTAAAGGCCGCAGCATGCTTTACAAGTGAGCCTAATTAATCTACAGCTTTTTTGTCAAGATGAGGGTACGCTTTCACGAATCAGTACAGTCGGCTAGCGCGTCCAAGTTCGTTCAACCATCAAAGTTTGATGGTGTCGATAGGTTTGCACTGATTAGAAGGGTTGCCCGGAAAGCTAACGAGTAACAAGCACCACGGATCATCAGTCGAGCAGTGGATGCCGTCTTCAAGGAGAAACCCCCACATCACCACCACGGTGAGTTTGACTCAACGGAATAAGAAAGAACCTTATACTGCGCATTTCTGAGAAAGACAATGGCTTCGTGTTGGTGGTCACTGCAGCATATAGGAAGAAAGTGATACCCGAACGAACAATTTCACCAGCATTCAAGAAAACGATCCCAAAGACGCAGGAAAATCTAACGTGGCACTACTTCATGAAGCTAGATTAGGAACCATGTGACCAAAATCAACGCCACCAAGGAGCCGTACCAAGGTGTGTCTTTCGCAGTATAGGCTCACACACAAGGTATGCCATTTTGGTAATGATTTCGCAGTCAGGAGCATGCAGGCCTATCTTTCGAGCTTCCTTTCCAATTGGACTTAATGTGCTGACACTAGAGGCAAAGCTGTGACGTGGAGGGGGCGGGGGGACGCGCCCGAGCACCGCCCTGTTGCAATTGTGCCAACGTGGCTAGCTCAAGTATTAGGCTAATTAGGCTAACACTTAGTTAGCCTAATACTTAGGTTAGCCTAATACTTAAGTTAGTAAGGGCTAATACTTAAGTTAGCCACTTAAATATTAGCCCTTATTAGGCTAATATTAGGCTAATAGGATGCAGCGGTGGCGTAGATGACGCAGTGTTGGCGTACAGGTAGAGCATCCGCCTCGCGTGCAAAAGGACCGTGGTTCGAATCCCGGTTCCGCGCAATTCTACACCGGATTAAAAAAACTTGGACCATCTCCCCGAAGGGAACCCTGATGAGATGCGAAGCACCAGCCTTGCGCACGGGTGGCGTCACGGGTTGAACGGCGCTAACGCGGGTACTGGAAGAAGTTTGAAGCGAAACTCGGTGTAACGTTTATTTGAAACGCAGACACGGGAGGCGAGCGGGTGTTGGAGCCGGCAGCTGCGGGCGCTCAGGCGGGTGAGGGAGAGAGTGACGTACGCGCGCACCTGCGAGGGAAGCGTGCGAGGGGAGCGTGACCTACTCGGCACCACTCCAACACCTGCGCCGAGGGAAGCGAGTTGCCTCGAGCTTGTGCGGAGGATGATGATGATGATGATGATTGTGGAACGGAGGGACAGCGTTATACAGGCTAGTGAAAGAGCTGCTTCGCATCTAAAAAATCCGCGTGTTGATCGAATTGCATAAGGAGGCTTGGGGTGCGGCCGGATCCCGGCGACGATAGCCGGTAAGGCACTCCCTCACCAGAGCAGGATTGGCCACCCTGGTGCAGTAACGGCCACAACCTCCCATGAATACGCCAATTAACCCTCGGTCCTCAGTCCCCAGCGGCTGCGAAGCAACTGACCATGGCGGCGGTCAGCCCTGTGACGCAGCAGAGGGTGCTAAGAATCTCTGGGTCGGGACAGGCCGCCACTGGAATCTGACCCTGGCAACGTTTAACGCGAGAACTTTATCTAGCGAGGGAAGTCTAGAGGTACTGTTTGAGGAATTAGCGGGCATTAAATGGGACGTTATAGGGCTCAGTGAGGTTAGGAGGACGGGTGAAGCCTTTACACTGCTGAAAAATGGGCACATCCTGTCTTATCGTGGCCTAGAAGACAAAAGAGAACTAGGAGTGGGATTTCTGGTCAACAAGACCATTGCTGGCAACATAGTAGAATACTATAGCATTAACCAGAGGGTAGCAGGTCTTGTAATTAGGCCTAATAAGAGGTACAAATTGAAGGTGGTACAGGGCTATGGACCAACATCCAGCCATGACGACCAGCTAGTTGAACGCTTCTATGAAGATGTGGAATCGGCAATGGCTAAAGTAAAGACGCAGTACACTATTGTGATGGGAGACTTCAATGCTAAGGTAGGCAAGAGGCAGGCTGGAGACAAGGCAGTCGGGAACTATGGCTTGGGTTGTAGGAATGACAGACGGGACTTATTAGTTGAGTTCGCCGAGCGGAGTAATCTGCGTATCATGAACACGTTCTTCCGTAAACGGGAGAATCGGAAGTGGACGTGGAAAAGCCCGAATGGCGAGCATGAATATGAAATAGACTACATACTATGCGAGAACCCTGACGTCGTGCAGGATGTGGAAGTGCTGGGCAGAGTTAGGTGCAGTGACCACAGGATGGTGAGATCTCGAATTAGGCTAGTCTTGAGGAGGGACCGCAATAAGCTAGTACGAAAGACGCCGATCAATGAGCTAACTGTAAGACGGAAAGTCGACGAATTCCAGATAGCGCTGCAGAACAGATATTCAGCTCTAACAGACCAAGCAGACAATTGCGTTCAGGAAGTAAGGGATAATCTCACGCGGATTGTCAAGGAATGTGCAATAGAAGTAGGAGGTGTGATCGGTAGAGAGATTATTAGCAAACTTTCCCACGAGACGAAAGACTTGATTAGAAAGCGGAAAGGCATGACAGTATCAAATGCAATTGACAGAATACAAGTAGCGGAGCTTTCGAAGTTAATCAATAAGCGTCAGACAGCCGACATACAGAAGTATAATATGGAGCGGATTGAGCATGCTCTAAAGAACGGGAGCAGCCTGAAAGCGGCGAAGAGACGTCTAGGCATAGGTAGAAATCAGATGTATGCATTACGAGACAGGCAAGGCAATGTGATCAAGAATAGGGATGAGATAGTGATAATCCGAGGAGTTTTACTGAGATCTCCGCAGTAGTCATGATAACCAGGATAGTGAACGGGGAAGCAGTTAAGAGGAGGCTAACATTCCACCAGTACTGACAGAGGAAGTAATGAAAGCTTTGAAAGAGATGCAAGCGGGAAAGGTACCCGGTGAGGATCAGATAACAGGATGGTGCTAAAGGATGGTGGGCAGATTATACTGGAAAAACTGGCAAGCCTGTATACGCAATGCCTAATGACTGCGAGCATACCGGAATCTTGGAAGAATGTTAACATCATCCTAATCCATAAGAAAGGCGACACAAAGGACTTGAAAAATTACAGGCCGATTAGCTTACTGTCAGTCATTTACAAGGTATTTACCAAGGTAATCACTAACAGAATTTGTGCCACGCTAGATTTCAGTCAACCTAGGGAACAAGCAGGGTTTCGTAAAGGCTACTCAACAATAGACCATATTCACACTATCAATCAGGTGATAGAGAAATGCGCGGAGTATAATCAACCCCTATATATAGCCTTCATAGATTACGAGAAGGCATTCGACTCGGTCGATACCTCAGCAGTCATGCAGGCATTGCGGAATCAGGGCGTAGACGAGCACTACGTAAGACTACAGGAAGACATCTACAACGGCTCCACAGCCACCATAGCCCTCCATAAGGAGAGCAGCAAGATACCTTTAAGGAAGGGCGTAAGACAAGGTGACACAATCTCTCCAATGTTATTCGCAGCATGTTTACAAGAAGTATTTAGAATGCTGGATTGGGAACAGGTGGGTGTAAGAGTTAATGGGGAATACCTCTGTAACCTCCGATTTGCTGATGACATTGCCTAGCTAAGTAACTCGGAAGATGAACTACAAAGCATGATTACGGACCTTAACAGGCAAAGTATAACAGCGCGCCTGAAAATTAATACGCAGAAAACTAAAGTAATGTTCAATAGCCTTGGGCGAGTACAGCGATTTCAGATAGCTGGCGAGGCACTGGAAGTAGTAAGTGAATATGTCTACTTAGGCCAGGTAGTGACCCCTGATCCGAATCATGAGGCTGAGGTTATTAGGAGGATTAGAATGGGGTGGAGTGCATTCGGCAAGCATTCTCAGATAATGAATGGTAGCTTACCATTGTCTCTGAAGAGGAAAGTGTATAACAGCTGCATCTTACCGGTACTCACCTACGGCGCAGAAACTTGGAGCTTAACTAAGAGGGTTCAGCTTAAATTGAGGACGATGCAGCGAGCTATGGAACGGAAAACGGTAGGTGTAACCTTAAGGGACAAGAACAGAGCGGTGTGGGTTACGGAAAAAACGCGTGTTAGGGACATACTAATAGAAATTAAGAAGAAGAAATGGGCATGGGCGGGCCATGTAATGGGAAGACAAGACAACCGTTGGTCATTAAGGGTAACGGAGTGGATTCCTTAAGAAGGCAAGCGTAACAGGGGGCGGCAGAAAGTTAGGTGGGCAGATGAGATCAGGAAGTTTGCGGGGATAAATTGGGCCCAGTTAGCACAGGACAGGGATAATTGGAGATCCATGGGAGAGGCCTTTGCCCTGCAGTGGGCGTAGACAGGCTGACGATGATGATGATGAGGCTAATATTTAGCCCTCACAGATGCACCTCAAGGGCTAGCATTTAGTCCCCACAAATACACAGTAGGGATCAACATTAGTCCACAGATCCACCCTATAGAACAAGAATCAGCCCACACAAATGTACCCTAGAGACCGACAGTTACTCTTTACATATGTACCTCACAGATCAAAAGTTAGTCTCAACAAATGCATCTTACCGGCTGAGAAGTTCGTCTGAAGAAAGTACCACGAGAATGATC
Source organism: Hyalomma asiaticum (assembly GCA_013339685.2). Lineage (NCBI taxonomy): Eukaryota > Metazoa > Arthropoda > Arachnida > Ixodida > Ixodidae > Hyalomma > Hyalomma asiaticum. The sequence goes on from CM023482.1 coordinate 30,059,220, forward strand.
TGTTAATCCCCGAGATTACATAATCTAGGAGTAAATGCTGTCGAGTCTATCGAGCTCGATAGACTATCGACTCGAGGGCCATCGAAACCGCCCGTGTAGCAGCTGCAAACGTGACTTTTGAGCCGATGGACCGTTGCATCGAAGGCCTTCGAAGCGCCCCTGTGAGCAGCAGTATTTTCTTGAGGATCTAAATCATCCTTGGGGACGAAATGTCACGTTCAGAATGCGATTTCCACATCGGAAGTAAGAAAGTACTACAAAAATTTGCAAGATGTCTTTTATTGTACAACTGACACGGAAAAACACACTCTTGGCAGAAGGGAATAATGCTAATGCTTTTATACTAATGCAGGAAATAAAGCCCAAAGGAATATCTTCAATTCTGTAGGCACCATATCGGCAAAGGGTGCAAGCCTGGCAGTACCTGGAACGCCAGATAGTTTTCCACTCCCTCCAGGGTCCTTTGGATGCTCTTTACAAGCATGACGTGAAGTGTCCTGCATATGCCAGTCAAATCCGGACTTTTCCTCAATTTAAAATTGTCAGTTCCGCACGTGAGAGTGCAACACTGTAGGCAGCACAGCATTCTCCTCTAGTCAAGAAAAAATATGCACATACTCAGAAACACATATGTTAACTACATTGATTTAGAAAGAACCAGGCAGGTGTGACGTAGATTTTTCAATAAATGAAATCGAAGGAGTGAAGGGCTCGCTTATCAGAAACAAGTTAATAAACCAACAATGAAGCCTAGGAAAGCACAGGGGAAGTTATTGAAGTTTCTTAATTGTAGTGTTGTAATTATGGACAGTAAGTATCAAGAAATTAAAATGAGCGATAGGAAAACCTGCCTTCGGATAATGCATCCGTACTCTGCCAGTGAGCTACGGAAGCAGGTGTCCACTGTCCCCCGTCCACTTTAATGGGTATTTATGTACATAGAATCAAGGGAATGTTGGGCAGCACCGCTGGTAGCCATGGTGGAGAGTATGGAACACTGTCTTTCGCCAGAAGGCGTTACGTAGAACGTGATCTTGACACAAGATGGCTGCAGCCCAATGAACCGTCGCATGCTACCTAAATTCCGCCAGTGTGCCCCAACAAGGCCCATGGTATGAAATAACGATAGGGCAAGTGCTCGTTCATTTGTTAGCAACAAAACTTAATGAACCAACGATGAAGCCTAGGAAAGCACAGAGGAAGTTATTGAAGTTTTTTAATTGTAGTATTGTAATTGTGTGGAGGGGGGGAGTAAGTGGCTAGGTTCCCACCGAATAAGGTTCTGTCGTTTCATCCACTTTAATTCCTTTCTACTTATACTCTACAATTGAAATACTACAACCAGGAAACTTCAGTGCCTTCCAATGTGATTTCCTAGGCTTCATTGTTTTTGGTTCATTCAGTTATATGTGCAATTATCAGCTCACAGCTCTGCGTATCCTTAAAACAAAAATCAGTGCGGAAATCAAGCTACAGAGGCCAGACCTGTAAAAACTAACCATTTCTTCTGCTCTTGAATTACTGTCTACACATTTAAATTTCTGCGCATGAAACCTCGATGGGCTCCTGACACTGAAACATGATTAGAAGATTAATCATAGCACTAAATCCACACAGAAACTTCGTTGTAATCCGCTGCTAGTCAGGTTTTCAGGAAATGTTCCACCGGTAGGTTATGGGCCCCACCCCCCATATCGCCGGGAATCAACAGCAGTGCCCTGATAGGCGCCACAACAGTGAAGAGCACTGCAGAGTACAAGCAACTTGCTCAGCAACAAGTGCAACTGCAGCACTACTCAATTGCGGGACGTCGGCAACATGTCTACTGCGCGAAACAGAAACCACATTTTTGCAGTGGTGCATCGGGGAATAAAAAAAACCTTGGAGCTATGAACTTGTTTCAGGAGCAAATATTGATGCATGAACCCAGGAGATGTTGCAGACAGAGGGGTACCAACTACAGACTCTTTATTAATGGTCTGGTAAGTCACTAAACTACGTTCTGAGCATGCACAGCAGCGCAGCTACGATATTAAAATTTCAGCTTTGGTGATGACATGTTTGATGTCGCAGTTACAATTGCTGCACATGCTTGGGAGATCGCTTTCTCATGTACCTCAACCATCACTAAACACATGCTAGTTGGTGCTCCCCTGCCTCCAACCTGTCCTTCCTTCATGCTTCGACCTTAGTTGAAATGAAATGTTCAATGAGTACCAACACGGCTGAGGCACTGCAATAGGGACATTTTTTACCTTTTCTTGGCACACACTTAACACTCTACAAATACCTAAGCCAGGAAAACAATTAAGTATTTTAATTCAATATTATGTTTTTGTCCCCCAGCATTTTCCTGAGAGCCCCATCGCAATAAACAACACAATAACGTATGAACGCAATGCCTGAAAATCTGCGAAACCGCTTTCAGAATTGCGGGGAAACACGGAAGTCAACGTAGTTTATGTGCACCACGTGCAAATGATAGCAGCCAACAGAGTTGCTGTGCCCACGTGGCTTTGACCTATGTCTGACTGTGATGGCAGGTCAATGTGAAACCACTGTCTAAAAATGAAAATGGCTCTTCAGCTAGCTGCGTTAAAAATATACAGGCTTCGTTCCAAGGCACTAGAGTTCTTATTTTATGGTTGTCGACACAAGTATTTTATATGGAGGAACAATACTAAAACATCTATAACCTTTAATACATCAGGTGTAATGCTGTGGAGGCTACACGAGAAGTTCGGCCAGCAAAATATGTAACTCCACGCATCTGATAGCTGTCTTTCGACATCGTAAGTGTCAATGCAAGCAAAGGAAGGGCATGCTTGTCAAGTGTCATGGCTGGCTAGAAATGCGTTAAAAAGGAAACTGGCACTGAGATCCCATGGATCAGCATATTCGCAGCTATACAATGGAGTTGTTCATTTCTAAGGCATGAAACATTTCAGTTTTTGCTCAGCATAAAACAGAAAGTGATCTTGTAGGTGAGGAAATGAAATGAAGTATTTTCTGGTGCGAATGCATTCACTGCAATATGTCTCACAACCCTCCACAGCATTGCACATCATATAAGAAACCGAGTGTAAATGGACATGATGTGTGAAACAGAGTGTTAAATTTATGTTGGCGCTTTATTAAGCAAGTGATTGTAGATGTTCGACAGTAAGCACGCCATAATCAAATTGAAGTACCAACAGCCAATTATAGAATGATGAGCACATTAAAAAAATTATTACCAATCCCTCACGCCTCTAGTAAAAAGTATTTGTAAATATGATATCCCTTTTTCGTGTAGACGTATTCTTCAATAACTGCGATCAACCACAAATGGCTGAATACTGGTACACATGCTTTTTTCATGGGGATAGTTTTTCACTGTCTATTACGCGTGTGACTGCTGAGGGCAGGCGACACTTGAACTCATGCGTAACTCCCCACATCAGATGTCATATGGTCACGATGATGTAGCAAGCCGAATCCAAACCCTAAAGAGTGAACTTATGTAAACGAGTGCCAAGAAAAGCAAGCAAATCACACTGTATGACAGTGCCTAGCACAGTCGCTGGTCTTCAATAAAAACTAATAATTTATGGGGCCTTATGTGCCAAAACAAACTAATATTACTAGGCCTGCACCTTAGCTGTGTCCACTGGGATAATTTTGACCACATGTCGACCTTTAAAGGGCACCTAGGTATAAGTATACGGGTAGACAAGCATTTCACCTTTGTCAAAATCTGGTTGCCGTGGGTAGGATTCAGTCCTCCGACCTTGAGCTTCACAACACAACACCTAGCCGCTGCCCCGCCACGGTGGTCTAGTGGTTATGGCACTCGGCTGCAGATCCGAAGGTCGCGGGATCGAATCCCGGCCGCGGCGGCTGCATTTCGATGGAGGCGAAATGTTGAGGCCCGTGTGCTGTGCGATGTCAGTGCACGTTAAAGAACCCCAGGTGGTCGAAATTTCCGGAGACCTCCACTACGGCGTCTCTCATAATCAGAGCTGGTTTTGGGACGTTAAACCCCACAAATCAATCAATCACCTAGCCGCAACCTGAACGGTGGGTTGGCAATAAAAACTGAGCAGCGGTGAAATCCGCAGGCTTTTATACATGTGCAGAATATTTGAGCTTTATCAGTTATACTTGCACAAAATCTGGAATGTACTCAAACGCATTGTGCATGCAAAGTTAGTAGTACAGCCAGCAACATTCACGAAGCTATGCATGAGTTTAAGCATGACCTGCACGAAGTGATAACGTAGCTAACAGACAGTGAAAAAGACTGTCTCTGTGAAAAAAAGTACACGTGTCAATAATCAGGCTGATTTTTTTAAAGGCGTAGAAGGATGTTTTACCAGCATGTAAAGCTCCTACAGCTTGATAAGAGACGTCTTAGCAAGAAAGCACAGTTTGGAAATATAAACAGTAGCGGAGAGGAAGCTCACGGACATGAGTATCCTTCATATTCCAATACATGTGAAGGCATTTATAGACCTGGTGTCACTCTATTGCTCAGTTGTGGGTTGTAAAGCTCAAGTTTATTACTATGCAACTTTTTATAATTGTTTTCTACGGTCTAAATAAAAATATGCCTGCTACATCACAGGGTAGTGGTTTATTTTGAATGCGAGAGACCTCATCATTCACAGTGCAGTGGTCGCACCGACTATCATGAAATGCTGTTTCCCAGCTACTATGTATTTTAAACATAAGGCATTAAGCAAAAGTTATTCCTTGAGGTGCCTTGCGACACTTCTCGAACATTGATAACCATGAGGACCAGTGACGTGTGCTGTAAACCTACAAGAAAAGTACGATTGCACTGTACAAACCATGGAATTTGCAAATGAGCTTGAAGTATACCTGAAAAGTGAAAACCACACGCTCCTTAAACAAATGAGATCACAAGGAGTCGAAACGTCTCATCGAACAGAACTAGCATTGGTGATAATGGCAAGCATTTTTCATCTCAAAGGAGGCAAACAAATGCACACACCTATAATTGATATAGAGAGAGCTTTTCTGGTGAGTTCTACTACGGTGTATGTGATCACACGGTGTTCTTGTACAGGCGATCTGCGTATTTTATGGTATATAAAAACAGCACTGAAAAAAAAATCAGTTGAAAATAAAATCTCTCTTCTGTTCCCTAGTTTCTTCATAAGTTTGTGCAGGGTTACAATATAAACCAACCGTCCTAAGTCAAGCTGTTGTTGACCACGTGCCCTTTCACTACATTTCATGAGTATGTTCGCGAAACTAGTGCATTCCTTTCAAAAGGAGCTCCAGTACAGCGCAACGCATGTATCGCAGCTCGCATAAGCTCAGCAACAGAAAATAATTGTCTACTGGTCGGGTAAACTTATACCTCCCTTTTCCACCTCCATGCTCTCTACTACCACGCAGATACAATAGGCTAATAATTCCTTAATATGTCCACGACATTGCGTATAATTCCTGCATTTTTTGCTTTTTTTGTTTAACGTCCGTTAGTGCGTTCTTTCCATACATATCGAAATCGTTTACACATCGGCCATCGGTTACGTTCTACTAGTTAGATGAGCAAAATATATCGAGCTTGACTGCATGCTCTGTGCAGTGTGTCGGATTTATCACTGACGTTCGTATGAGACTATGGCGTTGATATAAGCAAACATGTGCGTATTCTGATATTAAACAACTAATTTATTTATAACCAATAAGGGAAAAAGAAGGGCGCTTAGAGACAGCGTCATCGCAGTTTTCTTGTCGTGCGGAAAGGCAGCACGTGCATGTCTTTACACAGCTGCAGAAAATGGCAGAAATTCAAGCAGAATGGCGGTGCCGTCCGTCCTCGCTACGTTTGTTGCGTGCAGTGCAGCATTTCGCTCGCGTTTTTAGCTAGAGTGGGTGGTTCAGCCTCTGCGAAATCCTGTGTTACAAGTAGCTGGCAAGAGAACACATGCATACCACCATATTCCATAGGCTGCACTTAACAAGTGCAGTCCCGACGGGTGTCCCCGCCATTGTGCATATTCCACGTTTTGAGACAACTAAAAAAAAAAGAAAGCAAGAAAAACGCACGTGTTCTGCCGAGAAGCACGTGCTAAGCCAGCAGCAGCTAAACATAAAAAAGTGTGTGGGGAGGGGGGCACGCATCCCCTTCCGAACTGACCACCATTGTCACGACCCCCCCCCCCCCCCCATGCGCATCCATTGTGCTCATCTGCAGTTTGCAAAGAATGTGGTTCTGAACTTGCTTTTGCTGGCGCTTGCTGCCTTCGGACGGGGAAACCGCGGGGAACTTTCCGCGCTCTCTCGTCGCTGCTGCATTGCTACCAACGTGCAAGGTGTATGAACGAGTTTCAACGGCTGCACGCAGTCTGTCTACGCGTTTATCGTTTATCATGTACCGCATTTATCGATCATTCAAGTTGATTGCGCGATTCCTTGGCGTGTGTACCTCCTAAGACAATGCCCATCCCAACTGTGACATCGGTTGTATATGAACACAAGCCTTTGGTGAGACTGCAGTGTCGTCGCCGCATTTGTTTTGCGGACTCACAGCTGTAGAGTGCAGAGCGGGTGCCAAAATTCGGTAAGTTTCTGGCGAGTTTTCAATATGGGACGTGGCACATTTTGTGGTGATGTTAAAGCACCGGTTCCAGTTTATATATTGTTTGCGTCGCGAGGTGCGTAGGCTCTTTATTTTCGAATAAGGAGCCTACGCACGTTGTGCCAAAGCAGTTTTACTTCATGTAGTTAATCCTGTGCTTGTATCAAACACCCATTGTGTCGTGACTTGCAGTTCTCGTAACATTATTTTTTCTTGCCCGTATTCTTAAAGGTAACGTGATACCGAACACGCGCTCCTTGGTGCGGGACACGTGCGGCAGTTCGGTACGCGATGGAATTTTTAAAGTAGCCTTCAAAAGATGTTCCTTCTCTAATATCTGCTTACAATGCACCTTGCACCTATCATTTAAGGACATTTTTTTGCTAACCACTCCACCCTGGTGCGTGTCGTGTTAGCTCACGTCTACATGTTTTCCGTTCCGATGTATGCCAAAAATAATAAATTTATTATAATGCAAAATCGTCCTATTTCAAGTAATGTGCCGCCTTTAAGTGGCTTTGCAACGGAACCTTTACTCACGTTTTTTTTCCTCTTGGGTATCTAAAGCGACGCGAATCCAAGATCCGGGGATTGAATATTGAACACAAATTCATTAAACAGTTAAAAGGAGAACTTTCTTTTGTTATTTTCTAAAGTAGTGCCTGATTATGAGATGTTTCTGACATTTTTTGAATTTCTGCGTTTGTTCATCAATCGCACATAATTTGTGTTACGTCTGTACAGCCGCTTGTGGCTGTAGACGATTTATTAAAGTACAGGAAACGTAAACAAGTTCAGACGCGTAGCTCAAGCGTTGGAGTCACTCCTGGCCAACGTTCGACACCAGGCTCGCGCTCGTGCCACAGCGCCAGTACAGTCGCGCGCGCACTTCGTTGTCGTCTTCTAAGGCGACGTGTCACTCTTCCTCCCTTAGACGAAGTCTCCATAGCGGTCTGGAGGTCGCCTAACCTCTGGCGGTCGCAGTTGCCGAGTGGTCACTGCCTGTGACGTCGACGGTTGCGAGGGAGTGTCGTCCTGCATCTCGGGCGAGTCAGGCGGTTGAGCAGTTGAGCTCGACGGTGTCTCTTCTGGCGTTGCGTCCAAGAGATCGTCAGCTGCGCTCCAATCTGTCGGCGATTGGGTTGTTTGTCCGATCTGACTTGTTTTCCTCATGTGATTGAGGTGACGCCGAACCTTTCTGTGGTCGCTTTTTACAGGCCAGGATCGTGGTCCGACGCGGCGCAATATTTCGCCTTCAATCCAATCTGGCTTTTTCACAAACTGCCGGATAAGCACTCTATCCCCTACAGCGAAGCGGCATGATTTTGGCAATGCCTCCTGGCTTTCAGGAATTTCTTTATCCGCCTCCCGTTTGAGAAGATCGAGAGGGCAGAGCAATTCTCGCCCGAACATCGCTCTCGCAGGTGTCATTCCTGTGACAGTGTGTATCGTCGTGTGTTGCCGATACAGAAATCTTGCAAGTCGGCACTGTATGGACTTGTCTGCATCCCTCAGCAGTGCTCTTTTCAACTCCCCCATATAGCGTTCTGCCTGGCCGTTTGTTGCAGGGTGGTACGCTGGTGAGGTTGCAGCCTGTATGCTGTTCGACGCATAGAACTGCTTCATCTCGTTGGAGATGAATGCTTTTTCGTTGTCGGAGATGACCTTTCGGGGAATGCCGAACGTTGCAAAGAGGCTTCGGAGCACGTCGATAACAGCCGCGGATGTTGCTTGCGTCACGTACCGGACTTCCACCCACTTTGTGTATGCGTCCGCAACAACCAAGTAGGTGCGTCCGAGTAGTGGCCCCGCAAAGTCAACGTGCACCGTGCTCCATGGTGTCTGGGGACGGTCCCAGGTAGGAATAGGAGCTTTGGGTGGGCTCTTCTGCGTTGCTTTGGCATTCACGGCACTGTCGCACCGTTTCCTCGATCACCTTGTCAATTCCGGGCCACCATACGTAGCTCTTTGCGCACTTCTTCATGGCTACCATGCCTCTGTGACCAGCATGCAGAAGTGCCAGAACATGGGGTCGTGCTGAGCTCGGTATGATCACTCGGGATCCAAGTGTGATGCACTCGCGATGAAATGCTAGTGCGGTCGCTCGTTGTCGGTAAGGAGCAAACTCATCCCCAGTGAGTTTCTCCACTGTGCCATCCTGCACTGCCTTGTACAACCTCTGCAGGATGCTGTCTTGTTGTGTCAGGCGTGCTATCTCGGTAGCAGTCAACGGAGGTCTCGATAAAGCTTCGAACAATAGTACGTCGCCTGGAAGCCAGGGTTCATCGAGACGTTCTGGTAATGGCAATCGGCTCAACGCATCCGCGTTTTGATGGTTTTTGCCATGCCTGTAGATTATGCTGTAGTCATACGCCGATAACTTGATGGACCATCTGGTCATCCGTGGAGAAAGGACTTGAGCCATTGGCTTCTGTGGACCCAGTATGCCGAGCAGTGGTTGGTGGTCAGTGACGAACGTCACCTTTCTTCCCGCAATACACTTGTGGAACTTGTGGGCTGCAAACACCACAATTTGCATACAATGATAGTATTGTGCTGATGTGCTCCAAAGCTGTGCTAACTTTTCACGCCTTTTCCCGCAGGTTACATCCTCGCCGAAACTTTTCTACTACGACGGTGCAACACGACAATAGCATATTATCAATTCACGGTCCAGAAAATAAATGGTATAGTGCTTTTCTCTCTATATCTCTCTTCTTGTGTTATTTGGTTTTTTTAGAGCGCATTAATAGAAAGTACAGAGGATCCACTTAGCCCCACTTATTACTGTGTTAATAAAGCTTTCGCGTATGCATGGGAGGCACATTTACACAAACTACTGTTGGTCCTTCGAAAATGCCTTCATAGCCCTTCGAAAATGTGAAACCACAAAAATAAAAATTTTAGCAATCCAAGGAGCGACACACGTGGGGTAAACACTAGAAACTCCGTAGTGGCTGTGAACGGTCGGGCAAGGGGTTTCCCGATGTCGGCGGGGCTGAAAACATGCCAAAAAAAAGCCTGAATGCCCGCAGCATCGGCCAATGCTATCTAGCCAAATCCGACCCATTCTGGCTGGCCAAATTTCGCCCACTCTGGCTGGCCAAGTTCGACCCATGGTGGCTTCGCCACAGTGGAGCCATTCTGCCTGGTCATCATCGGGCAGATGTGGGTGAAAGTAGCGCAAGCGCGATTTGTCGACTTAGGCCCGATATCGCTGCCGACTTTGGCCGACTTCACGCCTACATCAGTCTTGTGTTGGCGTGCCTGCCTGGGTAAGTTACCAATTTCAAAACTGATATCGCCATAAGACAAAAAGGAGGACGAGGGTCCGACCCATTCTGGCTGCCCAAATTTGACCCATTCTGGCTGGCCAAATTTCGCCCACTCTGGCTGGCCAAGTTCGACCCAGGGTACCGCAGGTTCGCAGGTTCAACCCATGGTTCAGCAGTATGGTACCGATTCTTATCTCAGCTCAGCGTATTTCTAAACTCATCGACAACCTCAAAACTTCAAGTGCTCCAGGACCTGACGACATACCGTCCAAATTTCTAAAAAGTATAAAACTAGTCTCGAGGCAAGTTATTTACACTCAGTCCCTCTTGGAAGGTCAAATTCCCGATGACTGGAAGATGGCGAAAGTCACACCAGTCTTCAAAACAGGTAACCGGTCGGATCCGTCCAATTACCGCACCATATCGCTGATATGCTTGTGTTGCAAAATATTAGAACACGTCATTTTCTTGCACATTGCCCGTCATCTCGAAAATAACTCTTTCTTTTATCTCAAGCAGCACGGTTTCCGCCCCGGCTTACCATGTGAAACGCAGCTGGCTGAATTCACTTCTGATCTGCACTTAAACCTTGATTCCTTCTATCAGGCTGACGCCATCTTCATCGACTTTTCTAAAGCCTTCGACCGCGTAGCCCATCATCATCTCATAACGAAGCTTTGCACACTAAATCTCTACCAACTAACACTATCACGGTTAATATGTTTTTGGACAGGTCGCTCACAGTTCACTTCCATTGATGGAGAGTCGTCCACTATAACAGATGTGCTTTCCGGGGTTCCTCAAGGATCGGTCGTTGGCCCTCTTTTGTTCCTCATATTCATCAACGACTTGCCATCCGGAATCACATCGTCCATCCGTCTTTTCGCAGACGACTGTGTTGTGTACCGCATGATCACCAACAGTACGGATCAAACATTACTGCAGCAAGACCTTAACATCATCGAGGCATGGTGCTCGCGCTGGCTCATGGAACCAAATGTATCTAAATGCAAACACATGGTCATCTCTCGTAAAAAATCAAACCTTGTTTTTCAGTATTCATTAAACTCCACCGAAATATCTCCAGCGGATTCCTACCGCTACCTGGGTGTCCTCATAAACAGCACCTTTGCCTGGTCAGACCACACTATCAAACTCGCAGCAGACTCCTCCAGGACACTTGGATTCTTAAAAAGATCTCTGCGGCCCTCTCCTCCCGCTGTCAGGAAACTTGCATTCGAAACGTTCGTCAGATCTAAACTAGAATTTGCTTCCGCCATTTGGAGCCCCCATCAGGATTATCTCATCAGCTCCCCCGAGGCGGTGCAAAATCGTGCAGCCCGGTTCATATCATCTCAGTACAGTAAACATGCAAGCCTCACTCTTATCAAAACGTCTCTTGAGCTAACCCCTCTAGCTGTTCGTAGAAAATCCGCACAGATCAGCCTGTTCCACAAATTGTATCACTTTTCCCACCTCCATGGCACTCTGCTCATCCCTCCAACTCGCACCTCCCGTCGACTGTTCAACTCCAAAAGCGTACAACGTCTTCATGGCTCAACTCGCGCATTTAACAAATCCTTCTTGCCATCAGCCATTGAACAGTGGAACAGTCTACCTGAATATGTTGTTCAGGAGCGTGACCCTGTCAAATTCAGAGTGTTGCTGCCTTCTCTTTTTAGCTGACCTTCACACATACCAGTTCTGCAAAAAAGCTTCGTCTTTCCAATAAAGTTTTTTTTGAAAGTGTATTAGTTCTTACACTTTCATAATTTGCTTTATCTTTACGTTCAATGTTGTACAGTCTATCTCTGCTTCTCTGTTACACCTTAAGCACTGCATTTGTGTCATGACATCCTTTGATATCTATTTGCTCGCCCCCCCCCCCTTATGTAGTGCCTTGTATAAGGTCTTTAAGGGTTTAATAACTGATGATGATGATGATGATGGGCGAGCGCAAGCGAATGGAGGCAATGCGCGCTCACAGGAACAGCCAAACGCTGTCCCGCTATCACGAAATATGCAATATCGGCGCACTGTAAAACGTTGCAGTGCGCTTGCCCACGCCACGCGCTCCCGCGGTGTAGCTCATACTGAGCGCAATTCTACATGAGTATTGTGCACGGCCCGCCCGGGCACGGCGGTAATCCACAATCATGAGAGTGCTTCACTGAGTACGCCGGGTGCGCTGGTTCTCGTAGGTCACCTGATGGCTTGCTGAGAGTCCCTAGATCCACGGACGGCCACCGTTCCGCTTGTAAGGACATCATGGAGGGCAATGAAAAGTTTCGAAGGCGATGTGATCAACCAACTGGTCAAACATTCAATATTCATCGTTCAACCAACTGGTCAAACATTCACCAAAGAGGATAATGAAACGTTTGTTTCGAAGACCATATGATCAACCAACTCTGATCAAAAACTGGACAACTACGGCCTTCTACTGAAGGTCATTCCAGTTTATTTCCTCCGCAGTGCCTTCGCGATTAGTACGCGTATAGGCCCTATTTTCCAGGCTGTGTGTTGACATACTTCGCTGAGGGATTGATACCGATTGCTATTGCCAGTGACAGCCAGCTACTGATTAGCCACAGACGTGAACGTCGCAGGTGACGGCGATTGAGCCCTCCCGCCCATTCTCCCTCCTATGCACAGGCCTTCTCCATATTTCTAGGTCACTCGAATGACAGCCTCACCGGCGGACACCTGCGGTGCCAAAGCAGTGCGCGGCGTCTGTATGAAGGGAAGCCGGTTTGAAGCGGATGTTGTGGAACGCACCGACGCGCTTCCCTTCGAGGTCTCCCGATTAGCGAGACAGTCGAGCTATGCTCGGTCTGCGGCGGCTGCTCAGTCAGTCAGTCAGTCAGTCAGTCAGTCAGTCAGGCAGTCAGTCAGTCAGTCAGTCAGTTTAGTTTCCTGAGAGACCACTGAGACGGATGTATAACATAAGGGGGTACAGTAGCAATACCCATGTTCAAATAATGTTATACATAATTAAGCAACCATTTATGACGAAAATATAAGGCAAAATCACGCGTATATATATAAGCATATAAATAGAACAATAAAGAAAGCAATGAAAAATCAAGGCTCACGTAATGGCGATATGGTCACATAATCTTTGTGGAATTAATGATGGGGACATTATGCCGCCGATGGTAGACGAGAGATCGTACCAGCCTATCGCTATTCCAAGAAAAAAATGACACTAAGAATGCTGATTTTCGAGCACGTACTAACGAAACTTGTTGCGACTGGCCTGTCATGAATGTCATGCCGAAGCGTCTTTGATATAAGGTAGGCGATGCAGGAAAGAACTGTGGAAGAACTTATCATAAAGAGCGAAAGAGAGAAGCAATGTGTCGACGCAGGGCTAGGGTTTGAACATTGGATGGCAATTTTTTTGACGCGGCGCCGATGTGACATACAAAAAATGAATGAAACGGGCTGCACGATTGCGGACCGATTCGACAGCGTTGATTAAATAGGCTTCATGTCGGTTCAATACGGGGCATACATATTCCATCTTCGATCGTGCTAGGGATGTATAGGCGAGTAATTTGGCTTGCCTCGGGGTGCTCCACAGCTGACGTTTCCGAAAGCCTAATGCATTATTAGAATCTGAAACGACGTTTTCAATATGCGCACGCCAGGTCAAGTTGCTGGAGATAGTGACGCCTACATATTTATGCGAGTTGGTTGATTCAAAGGCACGCTGCTATATGTATGCAAACGAGAAATGAGTGACGCTATTGCTTAACGAAATAGTTTTGCATATCTTAAGATTTCATTGCATTAACCAGGTGGCCAACAATTGTGGAATGTTAGCAAGGTCCCTCTCTAGGGCTAACTGACCAGAATTGTTTGCGCGCGTCGCGCTCTCCGCGGAAGCTTGCCGGTTTAATGTTTCAATGGTTTCAAGGCCAACCGGCGGCGATTCACCCCAGTGGATGCGTTTCTTGCGCGTCCTCAGTGGCTGCAAATTGTCTGATAGCCTAAAGAAAAGAAAGTGTCACCTACACAACAATTACGTGCACAGTACCTCTTCTGGAACGTGAATTCGGTTGGTTGGGACAGCATCACCACTATCGGTACAGCTTCGTTTCTTTTCTTTCAACTACACATACGCCCTTGTTTGCTTCTTTGTTGTTCATGGCAATGACTCGCGGCAAAGGGACTTTAGAGGACGCACCATCGCATATTTTCCTCATCGTGGCAAACAGCGAGCATATTTGTGTCTTAATTAACAACTGCACATTCTCCGCGCTTCACGACAGATCCAGTGGGCCATTTTTTTTACGAACAGGAAACAGGTAGCTGAACCAAGTGTTTATTCGAAATTTCACTTTTTTTGGGAGGTGGGGGGGGGGGGGGGTTACCCATGGAGTAGCCAGCAGTTGGGGGGCGTGGATGCGAAGCCATAAGAAGTCTTCGCCACCAAGCTCGCTTTAACATCGCCACGTATGTGACTATCCGAGAAATGCTTCTCGCGAACATATACACGGGTATGAGCCCTCGGTCTTTCCTTGGTATATCGCACGAGTGTACATCTTCAATTTCAGCGAGCCACTGGGAATATTAAAGTAGTGAGCTTCACCTTGTAGGATGAGCCAATGTTAAGGTTTGGCACAACACATTGCCGCCCCAAAACGGCACTGATGGCAGTACTGGACAGCGCTCGCCTTTGTTGCAACACGAAAAGCGCGCGCAAAGGTTGAGGAGCCGGCCCGCAGCACGCTGCGGGAGCCAGTGAGAGATGTAGAGTTAGCAGAAACAAAAGAACACGCAGCAGCTTTCACGCCCCTTCTTCCCAAGGCCATTTACCCGTGCGTGCTCACAATACGCCAGCGAGTGACTTCCAGCGGCATGCGTCGTCTGTTCTGGAGTGACTGCAAGGAGCTCGTTCCAAGCGCTGTGCTGCACGTAATTAAGCCAGCATTTATTACTTACGGCAGCTAAAATGTCCGCCGCCCCTATTTATTGACGCTACAGACTGAAAACTCAAAAAATTTGCAATATATGAGACGGTAACGCGATTATTGTGTGTCGCGCCCATAGGACGACATGTAAACGATGGCAACAGGCCGGAAGCGTCATCTGTCGTGATGCGGAGAAAACTCAACTTCCTCCTCGCCCAAGCGTTACATTAACGGGCCGCCGCTGCGCGCTGCCGCGGCATAGCAGTTTCCTCTCCTTAAATACTTCTTTCTCCGTGCCTCCACCACTTTGGAAGACCGAGGAAGACCGGACCAGACAATGCCAGCAGACACGTTTATTCTGCAGGCACTCCAAGCATCAATGCACGAAGAAGAGGAACAGGGATGATGATGGTTATGTACAGATGAGAACGATGAAGTACGTTAAAGGTGCTCACAATATCCATGTTCAAATAAGGCAATATATAATTAAGCAACCATTTATGACGAAAACATAAGGCAAAATCACGCGTATATATAAGCATATAAATAAAACAATAAAGAAAGCAACGAAAAATCAAGGCTCACGTAATGGCGATATGGTCATATAATCTTTGCGGAAATAAATATGGTGACATTATGTCGCCGATGGTAGAAGAGAGATCGTACCAGCCTATCGCTATTCCAAGAAAAAAATGACACTAAGAATGCCGATTTTCGAGCACGTATTAACGAAACTTGTTGCGACTGGCCTGTCATAAATGTCGTGCCGGAAGCGGCTTTGATATGAGGTGGGCGATGCAAGAAAGAACTGTGGAAGAACTTATCATAAAGAGCGAAAGAGAGAAGCAATGTGTCGACGCAGGGCTAGGGTTTGAACATTCGATGGCAATTTTTTAGACGCGGCGCCGATCTGACATACAAAAAATGAATGAATCCGGCTGGACGATTGCGGACCGTTTCGACAGCGTTGATTAAATAGGCTTCATGTCGGTTCCATACGGGGCATACATATTCTAACTTCGATCGTGCTAGGGATTTACAGGCTAGTATTAACGCGATAGCGTTAGAGAGCTCGTTTCGCAGAAATACCGCCGTCGGTGTCGGTGCGTGAGCGAAAAATCGGCCTGAGCGAAAAATCGAGAAAGATGCAAATAAAATAAACAATACAAATTTTCGATCCCGCTGAGGATGGAACCCGGGCCGTTTGTGTGGCAAGCAGGTGTCCTACCACAAAGCCACGACGTTTTTTTTTAAAAAAAACAAAGCCACGATGTTACTTGGAACTGCCGCGGAAAGAAACACCACATAAATGTCAGGTAGTGGAAGGACTCTCCTTAACGCATTCTGTTCGGCAGGTGTCACGACGAAAATGAGCCCATTCGGCGATTTGTAGGCTCATTCGGCGATTTGTAGGAGGAATAAACTTTATTGAGCATATCAAGCAAACAGCAAACATTAGATAATGTGCTGCCATCTGTGACACATTGTGAAAAAAATGTCTCGACTACCATGGCCTCCGAGACGGCGAGCGCTCCCGCCATCTCGGAGGCCATGCGACTACAGCAGAGCCTATAGGGTTCCGCCGTTCTAGGACAGGGAACATATTGCCACGTGCATTTATCTGTGCTAGCGGTGGTGTTCCAGTGACAGTTTCTTTCAGCTGCATGGTTTGCACCGACGCGTTGCTGTAGCCACGGCCGCTGGATAAAAACGCACGTGGTGCGGCCTGCGACGTCGCCCGAAACCGGCGTGACGAGCCTAGTTCTACGCGCCGCCGCAGCGGCGCCACTGCTACGGGACAAGCGCGCGCGGGAGGAGCCGCTGGATCTGCATGTTCCGCGCAGCGGCGCGCTGAGAGTTTGCATTTTACACGCGCAAGACTGCGTATTGCTTTGTCAAAATAAGATCTCTACGCTGCCTGCAAGAACATGAATACTATACTATACCCAGGAGGTCGGTACGGGCATTGGGCCGCTAATGGACTTGCACGAGCCCGAACCGCGCACTTTTGCCGCAGGTTTCGACGCGTAACCACCGTTCAATATAACTGGCAAGTTCCTTGTCGCTTGCTGAATACTTGCTTCGCTTGATGCACTTGTTCGCTCATGAAAGAAAAACCTGTTAATATTATTCAAGATTTCTTACAGGCCCATTGAAGGGCATTGAGTAAAGGGGCATCCGTATATACAAAACAGAAAAATACAAAAATTCAGCAAATAACAAAAAATAAAGGGAAAAATATAAAAGAAAGAAACAAGACATATATTACAAGCAGTAAAACGTTATACAATGATAAAGCGCAAGGAAATTAGGTTATCACGGAATGTCTCACGGTTAGCAATGGATACAATGTCATCAGGAAGAACGTACTAATGTGCAGTGGCTCTAGCTAGTGGTGATGAGTTAAGTGCTTGTGTGCGACCATGAATTCGCATGGAACTACGCGCGTTGTGAATGCGTCGAGATGTGCGCAAAGGAGTATGAAGGGACAAACTGTCAAATTTGTTATTATAAATCTACTTGTGAAATAAACACAATAGAGCAATGGCGCGGCGTTCTTCTATAGTGGCTGAAATGCAAGATCTTCGTTTTATTAGACGTTCTTACCAATGCATGCATACGACTTACTGGACTGGCCAAATCATGTTCTTATATAGTATTTTAGTTCCAGCGTTTTATAAATATCAGCCAGACATATACAATTAAATGAACCAGTAGCGCACCCAAGATCTCTGCCAGGGGGGGGGGGGGTTCAATTTTTCACGAAGGGCCAGGCATGCAATTACACAGTTGTTGCGTGTGTAAAAAAAGTAAATAAAATGCTAAATAATAGTAACATCCATGATGATGATGATTTTTATTATTTTTTGGGCGTTTTGCAGTGACATTAGCGCCACATTCTTCTAGGACATAGGAGCAGTTACGGAGTGGGAGGAGGGTTAAGTCGGCCTCAGGGGGGGGGGGGTTACAACCCCCGACACCCCCCCCCCCCGTCGGTGCGCCACTGAAATGAATATTCAACCGCTTCGTAGACGCGCGTTTGTATTTCTATGCAAGGACGAACTAGTTTGGATTGGCTGACTTAAAAAAAAAAGGTCGAGGAAAGCGGTGTCAGGCTCATTTCTTTATTTAGAAGTTACAACATGTACATCCACGGAAAGGCGACTCGTAACAGAGGCTTGTAAGCGAGTTGGAACCCCTGAACAGTTGCGTTCAGGTCTCCGGCCCTGTTTGCCGCAACAGTTTGCTCAGAAACACCTTACAGGTCTCCTCGGTGTGGCTTTGTTCACCCCTGTCACACGAAAGTTCGCAACATATCACACAATTTGGTAGAAGTGTTGATGCCAAGCGCACGAACGGCCGTCGGAACAGCCGTTGGAAGTAATGGCTTGAGCTTCGTGGACTTATAGCCACCGTCAGCAAAGCGACGTGAGCACACCAGCGACCTGTCATTTGGCCCGCACACGCTTGCTTTTCCAGTTATTCCCTGTCGAGAAATGTTTTTTAGTCATACTTTACGGCGATCTACGTCGCACAGAAATTTGCGGTACCGGATCTAAGGGTCCTTCCTTGCGTTTGTGCCACACAGTTACGCGCCATAATGCCATGCACAACCAAAATTATAGGAGGCAATGGCACAATACTTGAAGCACCTCGGCACATTGCAGTCACAGGGCGTGCGAGCGAGGTGCAGAATTTCGTCGACACACACAGAAAACTCGTCCCGTACTGGTTCGCGGAACCTCCCGCGCGGCGAGAGGCGGGAGAGTTGTCCCGTAGCAGTGGCGCCCCCTCCGAAAAAGCGGCGAAAACTGTCAACTTTCGCTTCACAGCTCCGCTTTTGTTCGCCGTGCGACGTAGCAGGCCGCACCTCGTGCGTTGCTAATCGACCGGCCGTTCTGCAGCGTTGGAGCCGCGTTTGTTAAAACTGTGGCTCATGTTCTGTTTCGCCATGTCACGAGACGCTAGCGCTCGAAAGCGTTCCATGTCGCGAATATAAGTGCCGGACTGGTGAGGGCGCGCGACCATTCTTACCGCCGACGCTCGACTGCGCATGCTGTTTTCGCCGTCGCCGTTGTCCGTCGCGGTGGTGTAGTGGTTAAGGTACTCGAATGCCACCCAAGAAAACGCGGGTTCGATTCTGGCCGCGGCGGTCGCATTTTCGATGGAGGCGAAAATGCCAGAGGCTCGTGTGCTGTGCGTTGTCAGTGCACGTTAAAGAACCCCAGGTCGTCTAAATTTCCGCAGACCTCCACTACGGCGTTCATATTGTCTCTCTTTCACTCCCTTTCCCCTTCCCCCACGGACGCTTAGCCGTGCTCCCTACATGGGCTGCAGAACTTAGCGTCTTTCCCTTAACTAATCCACAATCATCATCATCATCATCCGCCGTAGTCTAGCCAGAGCTTGCTTTTGGGCACAGGTTCGCCCGAATAAAATTTGATTCTTTTCATAGTCCCTTCGTCTGGTGTGTTCAAGAAAGACCGTCACGTCAACGTGACAATATCATATCAAGCAAACAGCAAACATTACATAATGTGCTGTTTGCCGTTTCACCGACCATAAGCCGATGCTTGTTGCGGTTGGCCGGAAGAGGTCTCCAGAAGAAGAAATCGAACAGCTGTCAGATAGTTAACGCAAGAAGCACGACAGAATGTGACCATTTACGAATGAAAGTGCTATTAAATAGATCGGAAACCTCTACCATTACTATAGATATGTCGCGCGCGCGTGTGTGTGTGTAACAACACACACTAATAAGTATACACTGAGTGGTTGAAGTGCACACTAGGGACCGGATTTGGCTATTGCGTTCAACTCTTAAAGGCGAAGCTTAAGGGTCCCCCAATTTTTTGCATGCCTCGGGGTGCTCCACAGCTGACGTTTCCGAAAGCCTAAGCATTGTTAGAATCTGAATCGATGTTTTCAATATGCGCACGCCACGTCAAGTCGCTGGAGATAGTGACGCCTACGTATTTATGCGAGTTGGTTGATTCAAGGGCACGCTGCTATATGTATGCAAACGAAAAATGAGTGACGCTACTGCTTAACGAAATAGTTTTGCATATCTTAAGATTTCATTGCATTAACCAGGCGGCAAACAATTGTGGAATGTTAGCAAGGTCCCCTCTCTAAGGCTAACTGACCAGAAGTGTTTAGGATCCTGCGGTAGACTATGTAGTCGCAGGCGAACATGTGTACGTTGCTGGATGCACGCCGAGGTAAATTGTGCAAGCAGATGAAAAATAGCAGTGGACAAGGAACGGATCAGTGGACTATGCCGGACGTTACTGGAACAGTACTGTGAGGTTATCATTTTATACAACAAATTGCGGTCGATTAGCAGGGAACTACGATGTACATTTTAGGACGCTGATATAAAAATTTAACTAGGAAAATCGCTGGTGAGGGACTTTGTCTAATGCTTTAGCATGGGCATGAAAAACTGCGCCATTCTCTACGTTGGCATCGAGGTTATTAGGAATGTCACGTAGGGAACCTACCAGTTGCGTTTGATATGAAAACCTCTTGCGGAAGCCGCGCTGTCAAGAGCGAAAACGGGATGCTTAGCAAGAAAATTTAGTACGTGGGACTAAATGAAGGTTACACGATTTCGCAACGAACGTTTGTTAGGGAGATGAGGCTCTACTTCAGTGGAGAGTTCCTTTTTCCTATTTTGTAGTCCGGAACCTCCTTTCCCGTCTCCCAGTTTCGTGAAGTGGTTGCTGAAGTATTTATGTGAATATTAGGGTGACAAAATGTGAAGCCCTATGTTTAACTTCCTTAAGACCTTGGAATTAATCGCAGCCATATCAGCTGAGGATAAGAGTTTCATTTTTTTCTGTTGCAGTTACGATTCCACTCGCATAAATGTTCATTGGTGGCAACTCATAGCCACAGTCGAAACGTGTTATGCTTGATCCTTCCGTAAAAACAGTAGCACTTGTCCAGTTTATATGTGACCGAGGTCCACTTAAAGCGTTTCCAGTTTATATGTACGGTATGGTTATGTAGCGTTCCCTGAAAAGTGGGAGTAATTCTGTAATACCGCTAATTATCGCCTCGTAATAGTCTTTTTCATATAACCTAATTGCCTTTTTTGCAAGTTTCGCGTTTAAGTGTTCAAAAATATAACTTCGCATGGATCGTTTTATGATGCTGATTACGTGAAGATAATGCTTGACAGACTTTCTTGAGTGTTTTTCTGAGATATCCAAGATGCTGGCCGCATCTTGCGAAACACATGTTGGGTCAGCGACAAATTCTGTGATAATGAAATTAAGGCAGGTATCGAGGAAATGGTAGAGCTTTGCTTACACCTGTAGATGTATACACGTTGCTCTTGCGCCCGTCTATTAGTGAAAAGTTAACACTGTTGAATGAAAGTTCGTGCGCATTTGGACGTGCTTCAATGAGCCACCGCAATATTTCTACCTGTGTTGCTATGAGTACGACTGAGCAAAGTAATTGTTCGCCCTCTGCAAGGAGGACACCGCCACCTCGAGTACGCTTAGTGACTATTGAGTTATCGTTGAGAAACAGTTGAACAATCCTTGACTAAATTGATTTTCAACTACATTTCAAGAGTCATCGACTTCCCTGAACGAATACACAAAAGAATACCGTCGATACTTTACAGCGATAAGTGCATATTGAATAACGTACAGGCGAACAGTTGTTTTAATGTTGGGTAGTGCTTTATTTATTTACTGTACCACAAAGGTCCAAAAGAAGTGAGTGCCTAATTGAGTGCATATCTGGATGGTAGAGGAAAACATTTCCAAAGCAAGGTGATATCATGGGCACTCCTATCAGCTTTTTGAAGGCCAAAGACAGGTCACCGCATATGTTAGCTTTATGTGGATATTGTAGTGGCAGAGAAACACTAAAGCAAGAAATATTCCGGCGTACTAATCAACATGATGCACTATTTCATGTGTGCGTGCTCCGAATATGATACATAGGGTTGACCCGGCATGGTTTTGATGACGACTTTGTGAGTGCGGCCTGAAATCGGGTGATGCGGCCTCTTGACTATCGTCCCTTATGCTGCTTGATGCTGAGTTCCCATTGCGAAGGTGCCTCGCCCTAATTGACTAAACTCCCATGCATCTATCGATTATCAGCATCCACTGAACTTGTACAGCAAAATCTCAACCGAATTCTGTTGTTCCGCTTCCATAATTTTCATTGAAAAACCATTGGTTTTTCATTCATTACTCATTGTGCTCTCGTGGTCCTGTCCTATAATCCTTAATGAAACCGCTATGGCTCGGACGACGTCTCTGTGAATTCGCCTTCAAATATCGAGGACAATGCGGCTTCTTTGGACGCGCGTTCTTTATGAACAGAGTGTTGAATTTCCATAGTAAATTCGTTGTGCTCTAATTGACTAAACTAGTGTGCATTTGCATTTTGCTTAAAAAATACAGGCCCAGGTATCACCTTTCTTACATTGTATACATTGGATTTCTGATATACACTGACGTTCAATAATTAGAACTCAAGCAAATTTTGTCGTTCCGAATACTATGGCATTTCTGTTGAAAAGCCAATTATTTTTCATGGATTCATCAATGTACTTTCGCGGTCATATGCTCTTATCCGGCAAAGTCAATATTGGAGGTTCCCAGAGCAAAGTCCTCTTGGACAGTATAACTTCGCAAACTAATGTGGCACACTTTAACTCTATCTGCCAAATTGTTTCAATTGGACTATCTGGTTAATTGAACGCCTACCAAACGCGCCAAGCAGACGCACAGTTATCGTGCCTAGTATAGGCGCCAAGTGGACGATAGGCAGACGCACCCTCAGACGACGCTCAAAAGGTCAGCTCAGATCAAGGCTCAGGTGCAGTTCCCGACGCAGTTTAACGGCAACACTGTTTAATTTACATCACATTTTTGCACAAAAACAACCACCAAGAGCTGGGCTATTCAGGGCTGATGTTACCGCCTCGCGCAGTGGCTTTGCCCATCTATTTGTAAACATTGAGCGGAGCACTTGCCCTGCCCTTAAAAAAGCTTGCGAAAGCCAGTTTATTATATCTGGAAGACGCACCTACCTTCTAGGTACTTGCAAACATTAGCACATAGCTCACAAAATAGATTTTAGCACGCCGACGCCTATGGCTGTGCGCCGACTTCCTTGTAAGAGGATTAGTCTATGCAGCGCAGGCCTGAGTAAAACGAAGAAAACTTATTCCCGTTGCCGCAACGTCCACGTCGTATTTCAGTTATTATAGGGGAAGAGGCGCATAAATACTTTGAGGGTAGTCACGTGGTTGGTGGTTCCTGAGAACATAAAAATCGCACTCATCAAGGTCGCCTCAACTCTTGTCTCCCATTCATGCATTATTTACAAGGAAGCTTCCATGGAGCAGGGTGGAAAATGCGAGACTTCTTTCGAGGAACAGGACGATCCTCGCGTCGCTCGTTTGCAGGTGGTCACAATATGAGCCATCCAAACGATTTCCAAACGGTCACAATATCCGCCTTTCAAAGCTGGCTGTCCGCCATCTGTGCGACGGGCGCGCACAGCCAGGTTGATGGTTTCAACACGATGCGGTGGCGATCGTCCATGGAGGGTCGGCCGCTGCTGGCAATAAACGCGCCAATGGAGTGTCAAAGCTTGACAGCAAATACATCTACCGATCACACATTTTCGCATTAGAATCTACCAATAACAACAATTCACAGCATATCCACGGGGTGAATGATGATGAGTGGGCGAAGTTCCGGGGGGAGTCATCGGTAAACCGTGAATCTTCCGTGCAATTCGCCCAGTATATCATGAAAGACGTGAGAAACAGTGTGTGTATATATACAAATCGACTTTTATTTTCTTCTTGTTTTCTTCTTGGTTAGACGATGCATGGTTGCCTTGTCCACCTGTTCAGCACCTGCCCCTTGATACCGTATTGTCCGCTACCGTGCGGCAAACGTCTGATGCTCATGAACGGCAAACGAGGAGCGATCAGACGTTCCTCGACAGGGTTGAGCGGGGGCTTGTGGTCCGGTTTTGGCGGGTAACGGTAGCCATACGTGACGCTCATCGGAGGAATTTTCCCCGCCACCACTGAATCCTTACAGGTAGAGCAGACCTTGTACTCACTGTGATTGCTGTCGGCGGGAACTCTCGCTGGAGAACGGCGATGACATTGGCACGGGACTGCTCGTTCCTGATGCTGGACACCGTGGCGATGTTGTTGTCAAACCACAATCGGTCGCAGACGTTGCAACTGTGGCCGAAAGTGTGGTCGAGAAAGTCCCCCTTGAATCGCGCGTCCGCGCCTTCGGGCAGCGAGCGCTTCAGGCGCTTGGCCGCCGCTTCCTGCGCTCGCGTCGCATCGGGATCCGCCTGCCTGCAGTGCGCGCGTGTCCTCGCCGCTTCTCGAGCTCTGACCGTTTCTGGATCCTCTTCTCGGCATCTCTGTGCAGCTTCGGCTTCGCCACCCGGGATCCGTTTCGCGGCGTCTCCGCACAGCTTCTACTTCGTGGGCTCTGAGCTCGGGATCCGCTTCACGGCGTCTCCGTGCAGCTTCGGCTTCGCGGGCTCTTACCGCCGGGTCCTGTCGGCGAGCGCGCACTGCACCCGCTTTCCTTGCCCTCCGCTCGGCCGCCCTGTCTTCGCTGTTCATGGCACAGCGTCGAAAGAGGAAGCCCGCCAAGAGCGAGCGCCTTTTATGGTGCTCACCCCCATGTAGCGCTCTCCTATCACACTACTCCCACACGCAGCGCGCGCCTCCACGCCATCTAGTGATCAATTCACGTACTGTCACAGCGCAGCGCTATCTAGTGAACATTGTGAGAAGCAGGCGGGGGTGGCTACGACGAACAACGATGGAGGGACTGAGCCACAGCGTAAGGAGCTTTGCGTCTAAAACATGTAGCGCCGGAAGCCACATCGCACAATTTTTAACACCATTAATCACTGAGGAGTGTCGACACGCGCTGTATTGTACGTGATTTTTTTTCAATATCTAGTGTTCTTTAACATTCCCAGCCAAGGTGGTCTAGTCGCTATGGCACTCTGCTGCTCATGTTAGGTTCTCGGGACCGAATCCCGGCAGAGGCGGTTGCATTTCGATGGAGGCGAAATGCTGAAGGCGGTTCTGTGTGATATTAGTGTACGTCCAAGAAGACGAGGAAGTCAAAACATATCTAGCCCTCCACTACTCCACTACGGTTGAATGAGACCGTATGACTAGGTACAATCATATTACCAATGACTTTACGCCATCGAGTATGCGCGTTTATTCTCATAAACAACCACTTTCTTCCGTGAAAAGCAATACGACATCCACAAGGTGATCGATCATGCCCTCCATCCTGCGTGCGTCATGTACCCGTGCGTTAAAATGTTCCTAAATATGCGGGTTACCTCCGTGTATGAGTGCTTTTGCGCATGGAAAGCAATCCATATCCTCCTCAGTGCCCGTGGCACCATTTGGGGCCATTTGTTTGAGCAAGCTAGCGAATTCTAGAATGCATATATTCTGCTTTCAATTTAATTTCCAGTGTATCGAACTTTACTTAAGCTCAACTACGTGGCGCTGCACGACCAGCAAGAGAAATATTGGGTGCATTGCAAAATGGCATCTCCTCAGAAACGACAGCCGTTTCGTCCTCGTGGCTGAATAAATAGTTTTTCTCAAAAGGACAGAAAGTTGAGCGAGTTGTTCACTGCTCTCCTTGTGTCCGTGTCCTGCACGCCTCTTCTTTTGATTATAGTTTTTCTCGAAACCCTCGCGCTTTATTCTCACCCAATACGTGTGACAGCACTCCTGAAAGATCCCTCATGACGCTGTGATTAAATTTAAAGCATAGTTTACGTTGCAAATTTTTCTTAACAGTAGTTCAAACTTCGTGTCCCCGATTGGGGTCTTTGGGTTCTAAAGACGGCACCGTCACTTTCTGGAAAGTACCTGACGGACGAAAAAATACAAGCCCTCCTACAAGAGAGCGACGCCGATCTTTCTGATTGTGAGGACTCAGAGTTTCTTGTCAACGATGTTGACAACAGTAGTGAACAGAAGCTGAGAGCAACGATGGTGACGTCAGCGACGGCGACCAGGTTGCCGCAAATTGCACGACGCCTCCAACAGAGGGTTCGCTAAAGTGGAGGAGCAGAGGGTTTTTATGCTTTAATAGTTTTTTGTCTGATTAAATCACTTAGGAAGCGCTTACTGATTGTTTTCTCTATTTGATGACCGTAGGTGTAGTGAGCTAAATTGTGGTCGCAATTTCATCGGAAAGACGGGTTAATGAGGCAGTAAGGTTAGGAAAACATATTGAAAAAAAGGTTAGGAAAACGTGAGGAAATAAAAGGAGCAAAATAGGATTTCCTAATGAGGCCAATCATTGAGTCTTTCAAACATGTGTGCTTGCAGCTGCCTCGTTCTCGAGAAGTATGCATCGACGAACAAATGATCCCCTTTTCAGGGTGCTGTCTAGTGCGGCAGTATGGGCCATCAAAACCCAACCCTGTCGGTTTGACAAATTTCATTGTGGCATCACCAGACGGTTCGGTGCTCGATTTCACTGCTCAAGTCACTGGTCAAAGGAACTGTACCAGAACGGAATATGTGGGAGTTTTGGCTTGGTGGAAGCATAGTGAAAAACCTTCTACAAACACTTGGAAGAAGTGAACAGACTTTTGTTGGGTGTCGTTGCGCATTCAACGGACGTACACAGGAAATAAGAGGCAGAATAAACGGAAAGAGCGCAATGGAAAAACGGTTGCGCTCTTTCCGTTTATTCTGCCTCTTATTTCCTGTGTACGTCCGTTGAATGCGCCACGACACCCAACAATTATGCACCAACTCGCCCAAGAAGAAGTTCTTCTGAAATAGGAACTGACTTTTCTTTTCACAGATAGATATTTTACAGGCTTGAAGATAGCACAATACCTAATTACACACAATGTGTTCATAACAGGACCAATCATGGCAAACAGAACAGATGGAGTTGCCGCGAACCTTCCACAAGACCGATCGCTCCAGCACGGTGAGCCGCACTGTAAAGTGCTGAGTGACGATAAAATGTGCCTCATCAAGTGGAAGGTCAAGTGAGTAGTGCTGCTGTCGACTGCATTCGGCGTTCAGCAAGAAGGTTTTTGTGAAAGGTGGTCAAACGAAGAAAGGAAGGTGAAGGGGAACCAGCCAGACGTGGTTGCCAAATACAAGTTCATGGCGGGATCGATTTAATAAACGGCTTTGTGTCATACTACCCTATTTCACTGCGCACTAGAAAGTCGACTGTCCGCATTTTCGCACACTCTTTAGATATGGCGTGTTGTAATAGGTAGATTCAGTGCAAGAGTGAGTGAGAGCAGGCAATGGTCTAAAAAGTGAGCGACTTGACCTGCTTGACTTCAAGATGAACATCGCAAGATCTTTAATTCAAGCAGCAATACCCATGTCCAAGAGACGTAGAGAAGGAAGTGAAGAAGAAAACGAAGAAGAGAGACAGACTGGCCGGCAGCGGAGCAAAATCATTCCATTGCCTCCTGATCATGTGAGGTACGACAATGCAGGGCACTTCCCAGAGCATCCAAAGCTTGAATCACATAGGAGGTGCCGAAATCCAGATTGTGGAGGCGAATCCAGGGTGAAATGCCTGAAGTGAGGCGTTTTACTTTGCCCCCAGAACAGAAACTGCTTTGCGGACTTCCACACCCATTAAGACCCAGAGGCCCCGTTTGGGGACATCACATTTTCGCAAGTTTTCATTGTTGTTCATGCCCCATAATTTTTTCCAATTTTTTTATGCTTTCGAGTTAAATAAACAAGTTTGAAAGAAATCGACCAAAATATTTCGTCTTGGGACTGAGGAGGATATTCATAGGAATAATACAAACGAAGCTAAGCAGTTATTTTGATCGGGTTAATCGCAGTCCCGAACACACTTAATCGGAATATTGTTGATAAGACCACTTGCACAGAGTTGACGGTATTCTTTCTTTTGTCGAGGTATTTGGTTGAGAACCGCACTGTGTTGTCCTCGGGGTTGTCATGGATCCTCGCTGCCCGTACAATGGCAAGCAGCCGTTGGAAAACATCTCGGAGAGACGTCAACAAATCAGCTGACAGCAGCCGATATATGCTGATGCGGGAAATTGCAGTTTCTGGTGCCCTGAAGAATATGGCGTTTAGTACTTAGAGGGATGCCAACAGATGGCGCTCTACATTATGAAAATTGGAGGCGGACAGTTATGGAACACGTAGAAGCGCAAGCTAGGTCGAATAACATGTTTGCCTCACAGCAGAACGCTAGAAGCTAAAGTAGATAGGTGCAGAGAAATATTTTTGGCGAAATGTCTGTAATTCGGGGAAGGAAACGTTTGTAGAGAAAAAATACATACGTAGAGCATGGTGGGCCGCGCGCTGAGCTCTACCTCAAAAAAAAGGGACGTTCGTAACATCCATCAATCCATTCATCCCGTATTGCTACATTTAAAAGCTTCAAGAAGGCGGCTGTAAATTTTAGCCTCAGCAGCTACGTATTAAAATTAACAAAGAAAATGGAATGCTACACGGAGAACGGGACGGGTGGTTCATTCCCATTCCGAGTTTTTATTCGAGTACAGTGTAACCGGCAACTGCATGACGGCTGACAACTGCCGATGGTTCTTCTCTTAAGTCTAATTAAATAGCCGTCCTCCATGTTTCAAGATTAGGCGCGGATAATCTGATATCAGTATGTGCATTGGTGAGCGAAATCTATTGATTAAACTTGCTGCTTCTATCGCGACGGAGACAAAGTCCGCATAAAATATCCACCCCGCACTGCTCCGATCCCACCCTCTAGGACCGACTCCTGAAGTGGACTGAGGACGCAACAGAGGCCTACTACGACTGGTAGATTGACAGAGACTTTGCACTCGCACCCCTTCACCCTCCTTCCCTCCCCGCGCGGCTCCTTCGTTTTAAGAAAGAACGAAATAAGGCTCAATCATTTATTCGTCATTCTTCCTAAAGTGTAACGGTGAGCGTCGGTGCGTACTGTCTCGCACCCAAGCGCTCTCTGTCGGGCTGTGCGCACCGGCCAACGATGACTGAGTGCTGCGCTGTAGATCACTCTACAAAACAGCAGTTACCGCGCCGCGCTGGTTTGGACAGCCGTTCCCCCACGTAACACGTCTTGCAGCTTTCGCTCGGCGCGCTGTTTCCTTTGCGAAGTTGGATTCGGGAGGGGTTCCCAAATGCGATGCCTTGCTAGGGCGTTACATTATGATAGACCTTCTGACAGGAAATGTAATGCAAAAATCTAGGAAAAGCTCGCACAGCACAAACTAACAACGAATATGGTTGAGTTACTTGTGCTGCATATTATTTCAACACAATATTTCTATAATGCTGTGCACATACGTCAACGAAGCACACATTGCTTTTGTTCCCAATAAGCGATCGAGGAATTGACCATAAGATTGAAGGGAACATTCGCAACCGCTCCTTGACCAATAACTTCCTCAACGTAGCATGAAGGTCAACTTCCCATTTCGCAAACCTCGATGACTCATTGAGGTGGATGCTTGAATCGAGAAGCGGATGTGAATATACGGGCTAGACTATACTCCTTTTCGTATGTCCGATGCAATGGTGTGTACTCTACCGAAGAAGTTCGCTAGACAGTATTTGTAACTCCGCGCGTCTCATAGCCGCTTTTTTTCGTCCTAAGAGCTCGTGCGAGGAGACCAAAAGGACGCGCTTAAATGTTGCGGCCGGCTGCAAGAGAATCAACAAGAAAGGAATGGGACTGAACGCTGAAAGACACAGATAGAGGAGTTAACAGCGATAGGGGGGAATGGTGATTTCTAAGGCGCCAGATATTTTTATTTTTTGTTTACTACAAAAGTGAAAAATACTCCTTGGGTGCGAGTGTGATGAGGGAGTGCGCGACCAGTGCGAGTGCGGTGTACTCGGTGATGTATGGCGGTGTTGGTGTGGCAAGTGATGCAAACGAGGTGGTGTGTCACATTCGAGGCACTGCGCAGAGGACACGTGCGGCGCTTGGAATAGGAAGATGTTGGCGAGGCATGACACATGCGGGTGGAGAATGGAAAAAAAATTACGTATCTCCAAGAGGTGAACCATGAAGAGTGGACGAAGCACTGGTGAATGTTCGGTGTTACCGTAAATCACCCGTGACATCACCTACTCATGCACGTAAATGAGTGGCAACGCGTGTGTGTTTACACCAAGGAGGTTTAAAAAGAAATTGGTTTACACAAGCGATATCATTTATGTTCCTGGTGTTTATGAGGTTCCTAGTGTTTATGCTCGTGGTCGTAGATCGTGCCGAGTTCCGGATTACCTTTAGTTAAAGCGTACGCTGTGAATCCATATGGTTCAACTACGCACTACAGAAATCTCCCACCGGCACTATACACTGCAGGTCAAAATCCAGTGCCTATATAAATATAGGGCGGACAGTGAACGGTTGTGCAGCGTGAGCAGTTGGTATTTTCAGTCACGAACCTCGCTAGCAGACGCTGCCGGCGTCAGCGTTGTCTCTCGCGGGCGAGGGTGCGTTCTCGTTCCTTGCGAGTTGGCGAAGCGTTCATCGCAGAGTGTTTTCATAGTCAATGCGCTCCGTTCGCTCTCTCTCACGGCAGCAGACGACACCGTCTGGCCGCACTGCCTCCGGTATCGGCACACATTCACACACACACACACACACACACACACACACACACACACACACACACACACACACACACACACACACACACACACACACACACAGTCTAACTGCACTGCATCCAAGATCGACCCACACACGGTCACGCCGCCGCAAGGCTCGGGCCTAAGGTGCTTCGCCCTTTAAAAAAGGACCACCAGGAATAAAGGATGGCACGGTAGAAAACGACGGGAAAGTGGATGACGAAGGAGTGCAATGCGGTCAGCCCCACTCGGAGAGCTCGCGAGAACAGACGCTATATAGGGTTAGGGCCCGTGTCGTCGGGTAACGGGCTCGAGCACGAAGGGCCCGACAGCGTCGAAGTCTATAGACGTCTCCACAGTCGGGAGATAGCGAGGGCGAGGAGCTCAAACTTTCCGGGCAGCTGAGCATGTGTGGGTAAAAGACTTCGCCACCTCGTATGGCGAGCGGATTCCTGCTGCCCAGTGCCAGCCACGGGACGTGCCCAAGCGCCTGCCGCCAGCCTCCACGCTGTGTAAATGGGCAGGGAGGTCACCGACCTACAGCCTCTACAGCCTCTACGCCAACTCGCCTGCTCGTAGGCTTACGGAGTGGCCTCGCCACCAACGCAATCACCTGCCAACCAGTCCGCTGCTCCAGTTCCTACAAGCGTCGCAATAACTGATGACAGTGCCTTGTTAATACGAGAGTATTTTATGCCGGGAGCCACCACGGCTTTACTGCGCCACTATAGGTCACTATACCGTAACGGATATTGTGCTAACGGATACGAGACTTCTGCATCTAATCATGCAGGAGTCTCGCTAGTCTCCGCACATTGCCTCTGGTGCATGAAACGAATGGTACTACTCAGGCGACAGACATTACCGCTGCTTTGTAGCACAGCGCTTTGTAGCACAGCGTAGTTGCCTCAAGCAGGAAGCTTATACTTGTCTAAGTGGTTTGCTATGTGTTCAAATAATAACCACACGGCAGTTAACATTAAATCTGGAAGATTTAACCTTAACCCACCCAAGTTGCAGAATGCACAACCAAACAGGATATCTGATTTCCTGAGGCCATCACCGGGTGCTTCGGAGCAGCATATTTTTCTCAACTTTTCGTTCTTTAGTTTGCGAGAATAACAGTGGTGTTCCAATTGGTAAATCAAGAATTCGGTCAATCAAACAGTCGTTTTCAATGTGGCCGGTACTTGCAAATCCGCAGCGTGGGTGAGTACGTTCTTTGGATATGCCCCATTTGGATATGTCTTCCCAGCGATGATGTCTAAAGCATCAGTACACTCGTGGAGGTTTAAAAAAACCTGGAGTGGAAGCGCTCGTTACGTTTTGTCAGCAAATATGAAGCCAGCTCTTTCCCCGAGATAACCTTGAAAACCTTCTGCGCTGCTGCACGCTTGGTGATTTAGCGATTCACAGCTGTGAAAGTAAACTTCAGAAGGCAATATTCATACTTATTTCTGCTCTGCAACACTGGATGCGTCCGCCATCTTCTTCGGGCCCAGTCGCAGAACCGTCTGCAAGCGCCGTCATTAGATGAACCTGAGAGGCTGTCCTTAGTGGCGCTTTCGCACGACTCAACTGCAGCATTGTCTTGAAAACTGCAGCAGCAGAAGTTCAGTGGCACTTACCGTGCTTCTTAAAGTCGACGAGAATAACGAATTTTTGCGCTCCCACCCGGGCGGCACTACCTACAGACGTAATGCTTTGCAACTAATATTACGCGGAAACTGCGATTGCCTCGCTCACTGCGGATCTGAGGTGATCGTACGAGAAAACGCGTTGCTAAAGTAAGTGAATACGCGAATAAAATATTTAATTTATTAATTGTTTATTTATTTATGGTGTAAGGACTTATATTCTTACCGGGGAAGTGTGTTGTAGCCAGCTTGCTTTCTTCATCTCTTTCTATTTTTTACTCTACTCTCCCCCTTACTTCTGATACCCACCCTTTTCTATATTATACTATACAAGCTGATGCCCTACTTCCCCTGTTCACTCCAGCTTCCCCTCTCCCTCTCGCTCACTTCTCTTTCCCACCCCTTTTTATTCCATACTGCGCATGGCCACGTTGTTTTAGGAGCTTCTTGGCACATACGCGATTTCCATGGCGCGCAAGCCCGAAGCGTCCCCGGTTTTCACTGGTAGCCGACGCAATTTTTCCAGGCTTAAATACCGCTCCGCTGTTAAAAAAAGGTCTCGTGCCTCAATGAGCCTTCATGCCTATATAATTTTCTCGATGGCGGCTGGCTAGCCGTCACGGCGAGTGCCAACGAACGAGCATCAACGCAGGCACAGGCGAGAGTGACTCCTTCCTTGCCCTGTCTCTGCGCGCTGCATTCATTTGTCAGCTGCACCACGAAGCTCAACTTTCGTTTCTTGCTGAGTGCCTCGATGCGCACTCGTTAAGGGAAACGAGCTCATGGAGGCACTGTAAAATGGGCGAGTATACCAGCGCTCTGAAAATGGTTTCATTTTCATTCAAAAGCTTGCCCTTCCCTTCTGAAAAATTCCGTAAATACGGAAAGAGCATTTCCGTATATACGCTATTATGGTGATACGGATATTCGTACATACGTATTCCGCACACTTCCATATATACGCTCCGTATCACATCCGTATATGCGCATTCCGCATTACTTCCATACACTGCTCTCCATATCACTTCCGTTCAATCCATATTCCGTACCACCTCCATACAATTTCCGTATATACACACTAAACCAAAATGCACAAAAATGGGGTATGCTGTTCGTCCTTCCGGGGACTAAGTGGGCTGCCACAGATTTTGAGCCAATTTCGGAGTAACTGCGAGATTAACAGCAGCGGTTCAAGTTTTTAGTCCCCTGCTGTTCCCACTCGATGGTTTAAAAGCTGCCCTCTTTAATAGAGCATTCCAGACAGGAGAACTGTTCAACAACTTCCGACCAACCGAAAAAAAGTAAAATGGAGGCTTCCCATTGCGATCAGATTTTCACTCGATTTATCAGCATTTATATCACACATACACACTTTATCAGCATTTAATATCGCATATAGAGAGACTCCCATGAATTCAGAGGAACATAAATACGTACACACGCAAACATACACGCAAGCATATCAAAGTAATGCACCACATAGACCACTGACCTCACGCAACCGTACACCGACGGTCAGGCATATATACCCACACATATTACCTAACATGTGGTGCCGGTGGTAAGCTCCTGTTCAGCGCAATTACAAAATAAATATTCAGAGAACAGCCGTGCGGTTAGCGTTGGCTCTTAGATAACCCTGCACCACACAGAGCTGTTAAACAAAACTCGCCATATAGTGAGTGCTTTTTTAATTGCAGCTTCTGTATCATTCTGTATTTCCGTATCCGTACCTCCGCATCCGTATCTCTGTATCCGTATCTCCGCATCCGTATCTCCGTGTCCGTATCTCCGTATCCATATGTCCGTATCCGTATCATTCACGCAAATTGTTCTAATTCCTCGTAGCTGCTTGCATTTGCTCGTGAGGCCTCCGCATCGTCCTTCCATACTGTTGCCGTATGTGTGTCATCAACATACGCGCTTCCGCATCATCTACACTTTGGCCGTTCATATTCCGTTCGTCATATGTCATGCCTCCGTATGCTCGTTATCGCCGTATGGTATATCCATATAACGGATACGGAAGCAGTTCATTCCGTAAAATGCATTCTTATGGCGAAACGGAATTCCTTATGTTCCATACGCCTTCGTTCGCATGCTCCGTATCAGTTCCGTAGGCTTTCGTATATATCCGCATGTGTTCCGTGTCATTTCCGTAAATTTTGTACGGAGGAGGTACGGAATCCGTATGTTTTCCGTAAAGCTGCATATGGATTTTTTCAGAAGGGTTAGAAATAAAGTATTAGCGTCAGAATTAAGCAAATAAACTTCATTAATAAATGTACGTATTCATTATTTACTTCGAGAGTAGAAGAATGAAGGAAAAGAAAAGATCACTGCAGCTCACTTTAGGGGCACAAGGCTAGGTCACACCAAAGCTGGTCGTCTACCCTTCCTCCTGTCCTCATCCTCACCTACACGTCCATTTGCCGCCTCCTTCTTATACCCTACTATATATACTTATGCTACGCTTTGTCCTCTTCCCTCGTTATTTCCCTCTTCATCACTCTCACACCACTCCTCTCGCAACAATCCCGGCTGTGGCGGCTGCATTTCCATGGAGGCAAAATGTTGAGGCCCGTGTGCGGTGCTCGTGGCCTTACCCTCTCCCTTTCCCTTTCCCTTTTCCTCACCCTCACTTCCCTTTCGCGCGTCCTTGCTATACCGCACCATGTATAGTAATGCTATGATTTACCTTCTCCTCTCCTCATTTGCCACTTCCTTACCTACATGTAACTTCATCCGAGTGTAGCTTTCCTTTCCCACCCCCTTGCTGTACTATACTATACAAGGCTACGCTTTTTCACGTGGCCATGACGATTAGGAAGCTCCCGCCCCGCCACGGTGGTCTAGGGGCTATAGTACTCGGCTGCTGATCTGAGTGTCGCGGGATCGAATCCCGGCTGCGGCGGCTGCATTTCGATGGAGGCGGAATGTTGGGGCCCGTGTGCTGTGCGATTTCAGCGCACGTTACAGAACCCCAGGTGGTCGAAATTTCCGGAGCCCTCAGTGACGGCGTCTCTCATAATCAAAGCTGGTTTCGGAACGTTAAACCCCAGAATACAACAGCGTTAGGAAGCTGCAGAGCTAAGACGACAGCAGGCGAACTGTTTTCTTGCCGAACATGTGCCTAGCGAAACAAAGCCAGTCACACTGCAAATCAATAGTGGGGTGAATAGTCGTCGGTAGACGGTAAAATTGACAAGCGGAGCAATGGTTCGGCTTTTATACACACGTAACCAAGTGCCTGTCGCAGGAAAGTGAAAGCAGCGTTCCCCTTAAACAAACCAAAACAACCGCACAGGTGACTATGCTTTACGCTCTGGCCTCCTTTTTAGCCTCCCCCTCAGCAGGTGTTCTACAAAAGAGCCGCTGCCTCGTCTTTTAGGGGCGAAGCTCCTTAAAGCGGCACCCGTTCGTCCCTCGTCGTAGTCGTAGTCGTAGTGCGTAACCAGTCTTACGCTTTGACCTCCAAGGTGGTGCCGGTGGGAGATTTCTCCTGTGCGTTGTTGAACAATAAAAAAATTCGCAGCGTGCGCGTTAACTAAAAGCCAAATTCTTCTGTCTCTCATTCCCCATTAGCAGCCATTGGCATGTTCCAGTAGGAAACGTTAGTAGAAGTAGAAGTGTTAAAAGCCCACTTCTGCTGTCTCTCATTCCCAGTAGCAGCCATTGTTTACCTCCAAAGTAGTGCCTGGTGAGATTTCTCCTGTGCGTGATTTCTTAGAGGAACGCTACCAGCTCGCAAAGAAGGAGTATGCGCCCTCACCCGCGAGAGACAACGTTGGCGCAGGCAGCGTCTCCTAGCGAGTTTCTTGATTGAGAAATACCGACTGCTCGCGTTGGAGAAGCGTTCACCGGCAACCCATATATATATATATATATATATATATATATATATATATATATATATATATATATATATATGTAGGCACTGGATCTTGACTAGCAATGAAGTGCCGGTGGGAGATTTCACTTGTGCATAGTTGAACCATGAGGATTCGTAGCATGCGCGTTAACCAAATTAATCTGGAACTCGGCACGATCTACGATGAACCTCCCGAGCTTCGCCCACTCATCATCATTCACTCCGTGGATATGCTGTAATTTTTTTCCTGCTTTGTGTAGACATTCAAAATGAATTAGCGCTTAGTACAATGTGATGCAGCAAAACAGACTTCTTTAAAATTTACTGAGGTGCCGCCGATTGGTCAAACGCAGTAGACGCAGCCCTTCATGATGCGTTAGAACAGCTTGTACTGGACTCACTGTCATACGGAATCCCTCCGCCTGTTAACACTTCCATCTGCCAGTTTCTTCATCTAATTCATTTTTAAGGTGTCCTTGTCAATGCTCAAGCTCGAAAACACCTTGGAATCAATTTACACAGGTGCGTTTTTGGATATTCCCGATAGAACTGTATTTCTCTTCGCTTCATATGAAAAACTCGAGACTATGGTAGTACAAACTAGCGATCCTAACTACTCTTACTGACGTCTGCATTCGAAAGTGCGTTGCAGCTTCATCGCGAGCGTTGCGATTATGACAGATTATTCAGCTCCTGAGCACTGTTTTCGCAATTCATCTTCACCTGTTCCCTGAGAGCGCTTCGCTTTCCACTTGCATTCGCTCCTTCGATATAAAATATCTGAGATTGTTTCGGAGCCCTGGATACTCTCCTGGTTACCTTCTTGAGCTGAAATTTTGGAGGGCCTTTGCCTCGTTGTGAACAGCAACATCGTCACTTTCTGCAGTGGCTAGACATTTAAATGAGCATGAAGCTGGAATTTCTTCTCGTCCTCCCTTGCATTGTCAAGGCAGTGAACGGTCCTGGAATCTTCGACAAAGCACCGCTTGAATTCTGCTACGAACCACTGAGTAAGCGTAAGTCATTGACGCTTGCAACGCGCAGTATTCGTTCGGCAAACACGATTCGCTCAGTAACGTGTGCTAATCAGGGCGCCTTAATAAATATATCTGAAGAATGCCGTTTTCTTTGTATCACAGTACTTTCATTTTCTGAAACGTTTTAAATCGTTCTAGAGCTAGGCAGGTGGAATATGAAGGCGACACAAGCACCCGACGAATAGTTTTCACATTGACGAGATATCTCGAGACAGCAAGGTATCTCTACATATAAGATGCCTTACAAATTTTTCCTATTTATGTTTTAGTATTTAGATATGGTTACCTTATTCTGAAATGGACAATATTTGCCTTTTCTTTAAATGGAACGGCATATAAATCACATTAGCGTGATGAGGTCCTGCGCCAGTTATTGGAGCGCAGTTTCCGACGTACTGCATTCGAGCTGCCTGAGTTTCTGGAAGTTTGCTGCAATTTCGCTTACAATCGCTCTAACTATCCTATAAAGCCCAACGAAAGGTCTACAAAGGAGAGTATAAGATTATCGGTACTGTTTTCGCATATTCGAGGACTTCTGAAAACAAAATGACGTTGTTATAATGTAGGAACTATGGCGTTTCTGTGTATCCACACAGTCAATTGTAACGTTTGCTGATTCGTTGTGTGAATTTGTAGGGAATGGCAGAGACTACAGCATCTTCCTCATGGGTGACGGTGGACGCTAATGTTGCCGGAAACGCAAATACTTCTTATTCCCTTACATTGACATCTTGGTACCTCCAGGCGCGACAGGAGACTTGGGTTCCACCACTGCCCTAAAGCAAATACGTTCTTATAAATCTAGGCGCTTCCACGGAGGTACAAGAAAGGAAAACGTCGCGCACAACTCCCGGCCTTGTCTCGCTATTGGGAGCGCCTCAGCACTTGAGAAAGAGTTATTACCAACTGGCTCGCCAAAATAATAACAATTTCTGTTCTAGTACTTCTCAAACGCAGGACACGATTACGATATGTGCCGTACTAGAGGCCTCCGAAAACTTCATCCACCTGAGCTTCATTAACGAGCACTGATATTTAAGGAGCACTGATATGCTGGCGGCCCCTCGCTTACATAGAAATGCGGCTACCGCAGCCGCAATTCGATCCCGCGAGTATCAGCTCAGCACGTATCATAGGCAATAGACCAGCGCGGCCTTTCCTGGCTCGCCTTTCCCATCTGTTCTGCATAGGAGACGAGAATGTCCAACATCCTGCCACATGGAATAAAACTTAGCGATAACGAAGAACTAAACATTGCGTCTATCAATTTGTCCAGCGCGCTATATTTCGACGTCCTACATGCGAAGTTAGCGCCCAAATTTTGAAAATTCAAATGTTTTTCCCTGAAAGAATATGACATAAGATCTTCTTTCACTATCACGAATCGATGCATACTATAAAAGCGCACTAGTAAGAAGTCAGGGCCTCATCATTTAAGTCAGTTTTTCTAGGCAATCTCTGAAAACTTTTGATCTAGACTCTTTGATCTAATGCGCAATGAAAGTTGGTGCATATCCCAAAATTAAAAGAAGATCTGAGCGGGAAGTGTCTCCTTGACCGAAAACTTCGGCGGGTTGGGGATTTCGAGAGAAGCATGTATGTCCTTTGTAGACTGCGAGAACCGAAAAATGGCAGCCATGCGCATTACTAAATCATACTTCGAAGTTCTGCACATGACATTCGTAAAGCTATGCATCAGACACTGTTCACCATCGCCAGTGCGCGCAATAACTCGAGAAAATGCCGCGTCCACCTGTGGATCGAAGAAGGGGGACCTATATGCTTGTAGATGCAAGTAATCTGGAATGGATCTAATCGAAAACTCATGTCACCCTTTAGCAACGACCGGTAAAATCGCTATTGTCTGCTACCGCCGCGGATTTCAATCGTTGACAGATACATGCGGAATTTCCTTGCTGGTTTAGGCCAGAACATAGGGCGAAAGACTGCTGCCTTGTTTGACGCACGTGAACGCTCCCTCCAGAGGTTGCAAAATTTCTCAGGCATACTCAGACTCGCAGGAAAAATGAATAGTTACTTTTGGCTCGCTCGGACTCAAACTAACGAAATTTTTGTCAACCGCACTCACTCACACTGTAACTCGCCGAATTTTGGCTCATGCGGAACTCACTCGAACTCAAGATCAGCAAGCTTTTTGCTCTTACGGGCTCGATGAGATTCGGAAGCAGCAGTTTTTTACTCAGTCAGAATTTTTCGTACGCAAGCTCATTTCGTTCTTTTTTCCAGAGCGTCACTCACTCGGACCCGCACTCAAGTTACTTTCTTTAGCCAGATCCATGCAAACTAAAACCATGCCGTACAAAGAAAAAAAGCAATCAAAATGGCGTCGCGGGTATGTGGCACGCCATCTCATAAAATATATCCAAATTCTACAAATAGTGGTCGTCTTCAGAAATATTTAGCAAAAGCAACCTGAGATTTCTGGGATGCGGCTCCACATATTACGGAGCAGAGGTTTCGTTAGCGCCTAGTACCCATACGAATACAGCACCTAAACTCTACATACTGACGCGTGTGCTCTGCAGATGATGACAATGTCTAGGACATTGATGCCCTGCTGGGTCTTCGGGATGTTTCCGAAGATGAGAAAGACGTGTCTGTGTCTGATTTGCTCTAGTGTCAACAGGTGGTTTTCCTGTTCTTGTAGAATGTCTCCCTCTTTTTGTTCACGTTGTACCGCGACAATATAAGCGTTGCCAGCTTGGCTTTGTTATAGCAGCGCCATTTCAAAAGCGCGATAGTTGTACTCGACTTACACTGGTCAAAACTGTGGTAACAAAATGCAGATTTATATATATTCTTTAGATAAGCTCTATAGGCTTTCGAACAGGACATCAAAAGCGCTATCGTGTAGTTGTTTCTCTACATCCACTCCGCAGAGCCTCCCAGGCCTTGGGACCACGGCCAGATCTGTTTGGCCTCTTCTTCACCAACGAGAGAAAAGGGAGCTAAGCTTCCCGATGGAGGGCAAGGAGTAGGGAAAGGAGAAAGCACGACGGTAGAAAATTAAATCGTCTTGTACACTACGGGATGTACCAACGAGTGAGAAAGGAACGTGAGGCTGTGGAGGAGGGGAAAGGGAGGAGGGGAACTTCGCCAGCTACGCTGCATCCCCAGTTTTAGCGCCACTAGGGCGTAGCTGCCCGAACGTTTTCAAAAGCAAGCTTAAGTAAAATCATGTGAGTGAAAAGTGAATAAACTAGTTCTATGCTCGCGAGGGATGGATAGCGTGAATTCGTGTATATGAATTCCTTCACAGATGTAAATTACCATGAAAAACTGATGCGTTCAAGTGAATAAATGTCGTTAAAAGTTTAGTAATGTTAGCTAACGTGATTTTAGGGGATTAATTACAGTTAACTTTAGCTGCCTCGTGGCAGCAAGCATGTGTTGGAGGGAGCTGGGTGCTGATATAGCCGATAGTCGACTCCATCTTCACTTCGCCTCCGGTGCAGTGATATAAACCCCACATGGTCCTCATTTATTCTTGACAGATCTCAACAATTCAGTGTAAAGTGTAGTTGTATGGCATGGTTGTACTACGCTACGCAGCTAAGTGCTGCGTATTATTGCGCGATATTCATGGTATTTGAAAATGAGCTCTGAAGCTACAGCGACAGTCGATGTTCTTCCTTGCGCAGCATCACGGCGAATTCTCTCGGCACGTGATCCGCGTGACAGCGACACAAACGTCAGAAAATGATGAAAAACTGGGCTCGCTGCGATTTGTATAATACGCCAGCTTGATTTCACTTTACCGAAATTACAGCTTTTACGAGACAAATACTTAGTCTGGATGTGTCACTGACTCATTTGCCCAAGTGCAAAACTGAAATTGTGGGTTGCTGCAGATAACACAGCAAAATGAAAGAAAGTCGCTCGGAGATCCATGATTTTGCGTAGCACTTACTCATGCTCAAACTGCTCAGAACTCTACGCTGCCATGCTCAATAATATTCATATTCACCAATACTGACATCGGCCGCCGGCACACCTGAATTCTGACTCATGGATATTAGAATATCCTGCTCCAATCAGCGCACAAAGACCCACGCATGCCTAACGCCTACTCATTCAGAATCCCTAGGACGCAAAATCACCGTCCTTCAGCTTAACCAGGCTCACGAGGATAAAGGCTTACAAATATCTTGCCCAGTGAGGCTCACCCACACTAAAACAGAGCTCGCACTAGAGTGATTTTGCCCAGCCAAACTCAATCGAACTCAGTATCACGCAAGTTTTCCTGATCGGGACTCACTCAAATTCATACTTACAGGTCGAGACATAAGTCTGAGTCAGCTTGAGTGAGGAACTCATGATTAAATTTGCCAACCTATGGTTCAGTAATCGTGATTAAGGGCTCGCAATATCCAGCAAGTCAACAGCTTCCTACTTTGCTGCTAAGTGCTGTTTCGGATACGGGGCTCACCCATATAAAAACGTCTTGTTCTCGCGACCTCTTCGGTCGTTGAATAATAGAGAAATGTTTTTTTTGTCCTTACGTACGTCTCGATGTATGGCTTGGCTTTGTTCTTCGCGCAGTTTGTCAAAAAAACAAAGGGCATTTGTCTAGTCCGTAAACTAGTACTAGTAGTACTAGTTTAGTACGTAAACTCTACTATCATGTACTAGTATTTGTACGTAAACTGTACTAGTACGTAAACATTGCTATCTAGACTAGTCTTTTGTGTCATTACAATGCATGGGCGTGCAGAAAATGTAGAAATTCGCATTGAATCATATACCTGGTTCACATCCTGATATATAATATTTGGTATAGGATAGAGCTCAATTTCTAACAGGCGAGGGCGTACAAACACCGGTATCCGCTAACTTGGCACCTCAGTGGAGTAACGCCCTGCCTTCCAGAGGCAAGTTCGCCGGCCACAATCGTTAAGCTTCTGCTGCGCACTTAACGTTGCAAATTAATCATAGGATTCTTGACGAATGGTGAGTGATGCACCAGCTACCACCTTCTAACGATCACCACTGAAGGTACATCGCAATTTGAGGAAATAGAAAACGTCCGACAGATCCCATGCATTCTGGGAATCCGTGTCATGCAATGCGATTAGGAGGAAATTCTCTGTGCCCAATTGCCTGGCGGTTAGTCAGCTGTTACGAGTAGCATTAGTGGTCCATAGAAGTTTAGCAGTCGAATGCATCACGTGCGCTTAACAGGCTCATCGGCAGCGCGGAGCTCTCTGTGCAGGTTAGTGCCAGAGG
Source organism: Hyalomma asiaticum (assembly GCA_013339685.2). Taxonomy (NCBI): domain Eukaryota; kingdom Metazoa; phylum Arthropoda; class Arachnida; order Ixodida; family Ixodidae; genus Hyalomma; species Hyalomma asiaticum. The sequence continues at coordinate 30,101,468 of CM023482.1, forward strand.
TCTGTTTTGACGGAGACAGATCAATGATATGATTCGCTGATGCACCTACCACTAGCGTACTTTTTTGCAGCATTATGACGGGGTCCAACACAGCTGTACAGTGACCTGCTGAGTCATAGAAATACATGTGCTTTGCTTCCCACATTGCTGTAAGAGCAGTTACACAAACCACCACTAAGTCGGAACAGCCTACGGTCGACCAGTGGTAGCCCGCTTCTTTTGCACCACTGGGGACCCTGGTTTGATTCCTATCCTCTGCCTCGTGGTCTGGTGCTTTCTTTCGTTATGGCAAGTTTTATTCCGTTTATATCTGCTTTTTAAATCAATATTTAAATCACAAGCTAGAATCAACGGTACGTCATCTTGTTTATTCTATGTAAAATGTGTTCTTATCAAATTTACAGTATGTCTAATCTTGTTGGTCGCTGGCTTACTTTCACTGCACTGTTCAGATTCGATGGTTTGCGGTGCAAATCCATATCCTCTTGTATGAGCCACTGTGATCACGTAATCTTAGTTGTGGCGCTTTGATAAATATATTATTTTAGTGATTTCAAGATTTCTCCTCTTACCATAGATGGCCAGAAGTGCATCCAGACGTAGGCTGCTAGAACGACTTAGTATCCCTGTGTGCGTCTGATAGAGTCGCCAAATCCCGCGCACGGGAAAGCGCCGCTCTACACGTTTCCGGAAAAACACACTGAATAAAAGATCTGCGCACTCGTCTTTTGTTGGTCGGGTGGATGGATGCATATCAATTTATCGAACGTCCGGCGATGTTTACAAAACTCGAGCCGAAGCATCCGACGGAAGAACGTCACGGCCCTACCTGATCACCACATCACAGGCATACTGATCTGCCCGTGCCTGGATACCGAGATGTGAGATGTGCAGAGCGCCGCCGGACCTCAACGCCGGGGTCTTCGGAATAGCTTTCATAATGGCGTGTCTACATTGCAATACAAGAGCATGTGTTTCAGCATTCATGGCCGTTCCTGGTCCTCCTTAATGTTATCTAAGAAGGTTCCTTTCGGAGGGAATAAATATATTTCGGAATGTGTTCGTATGCAGCCTCCTGCCGCGACGGTCAGCCTCTTGCTTAATCTGCGACTCGGCGGTGGAAGCATACTTTCGGCGTTTCAACACGCTTTGCCATTGCACCTAGTGAACCTATTGCGTGCTGTGCGTAGTACTTTCGCTAACGTTCGAGAGGTGTTGGCCTGTTCAGCGGGGCTGGTGATGACTCACACGGTCCTCTTTAGGTTCAGGAATGCGTGACTCCTCGTGGTGACGTGCGTGGGGAACCATACGTCCGTCGAGCTCGCGGTTTCCGATAATTCCGGTTTGGTCACAATGGTCAGCGCTTCCCCGGAAATTGTAACTCTGGCGAACTTGGTCACTGCGGTTTGAGAGTCGCTTAGTACGACTTCGCATAAATGATACTGAAGGCTGGGTGACTGCTACTTCGTTGGCTACTTGGTAGGGTTTGGTGCACGCGCGACACGCGATTCTGCTGTTTAGAGTATATGTGTCTACGACTACAGCGGCATGTTCGTCGCCGTCGGTATATTAGGCGGCTTCGAGACGGCGCGCGTTCCTCTCTCTGCCGAGTGAATGGAGCAGAGCCTGGGCCTTTGCTCTTCTCCTGGGTTGTGTGCAACCGAGTGCACGTCTTCTGTCATTCCACGTCCCTGCCATAGTTACGAAGGCAATTTGTGCACTAGACTTTACTCCCATTTGCTGAGTAGCCTGCAGACCCTTGCGCCGACAGAACCATGATCACGTATACTCTACTCTAGTGGCTTTTTATTCCTCTGATTGTGTGCCTCACGCCTCCTTTTTTCAGATCCCCTCGAGAGAGCAAGGGCTACAAGAGTGGCGACGGAAATGTTTTTGCGTGTAAGAATGTGTGGCTCGACTTCAACATACGCCCTTCCATTATAAAGGTAGTGACAAAATTTCCAGTTATTTTCTTTTATAGGAAACCAACTGAGAGAAATGGGAGCATTAGTTTTTCGATCTGCTGCCTTATTTTTTTGCTTCAATGCCGGCGGTGTAATTACGCGGATATAAGAAACAGAAGTAAACATTAGTCGTGGCTCCCCGTAAGCATGACTGCTTTTGCAGAAGAGTCTTACTTGACGGGATCTTGTGAAGGCTTCTGATCTCCTAATTTCGAATGCTTCCTATGGTCTACAGATATTAGATTCAGGTACATTTTAGCACCGAAACTGTTCTTAAACAAGCTAAACAGCGTAAAGATTAAAATAGTAAACGTCCCTAGTCTGATTACAACATATTTAGTCAGGAAGCAAATCGTTTCGCCCAAACAAGCCTTACATTAAAAATACCTACCAGCTGCACGATTGCTTCCGCGAAATGATACTGAGGTGGCAATGTATCAAGGTGTTTTGGTGTTCAAGCGTCGTTCCCTTGGGATATCTACGCCGTTTGCCTGTAGAATGGCAGGATAATTCTCGTTGAGCACAGGACAGTCTGAAGTAATATGATCACAGTGATAATATGATGATGGTAAATGTTATAGAAATGGCCAACGAGCAGCAGGCCAGATGAGATGCTTTACAATGGAATGGCAAAATCGTCCTATAAACACTGCACCATAGGATGTAACATTAGTCTAATAGCTCTATTAAAACTCAAAACTACATTCCATAAATAACGGCATTAACACTTGGGATGACTTATCGATGTTAAACGTATGAGAAATCGCGATGCTAAATAATCAGAGTTTGATAGTAATAAGTTGACCTCTTAAAAGCGTTTGAGCCCGAATGCCGGGTGGCAAATACTTTCCTAAAATACTGCGACTGCAACAGAAGCCTCTGTTCTGAGGCTGTGCTATGTATTGCTTGGGTATATTACTAAAAGCCATGTACCTGTTTTGAAAAAATTAACACTGAATATATTTCAGAGGTTCTCTCCAACAAAGTAAGAGGTCGGAGTCGTAGATGATGCCGGCAAGGCACCGGAAAGTGTCTGTGTTTTTCTTCCGAGCTTCTCCTTCAGAGGATTTAAAAACGAATGAAGCATGTTGGTGATTTACCACGTTTATCGTATGTTGGCGGTTTGCCACCGCACAGAAGACATGGGTGCGTGCTGTGAGCTGTACTTGCTTTCCTGAGTCCGCATAGTGTTGCATGTGTAGGGCGTGCCTTTGATAGTGGTGGTTAATCACCCTGATCTGGCTTTATAACACGTGGCTGCCTAGTGCGCCCATTGAGCATGTATTGGAAGGAACAGTGATGCAAAAGTCAGCTCGCAGTGTGCTATAACCTAGAATATCGACGTTGAAATCTCCACCACAGAAGTTGTGTATCTATTTTGACGGTCGTACTACAGTACATCAGACGTGGACGAAAGCAAACTAACAAGCAAACTCAAAATGAAGTTCGGTTTATAAAAAGAGGTAGTGCTTCGCAATTCTCTCACAAAAACTTCAGGAATTGACATAAAAGATAAGAAGGTACAAGCAGCAAGGCACCTCCACCTCGACGTTCACATAGGAGGATAACGGATGACTACTGATACAATGGTAGAGTGAACAGATCTCTCTGATATGCTTCTTATGGCATTCATAATGCCCATTGAAAAAACCAAGTGGATTCACAACACAATAAACTCGTCTGATTTGTTACACATTACTTTGCATTGGAATTGCAGTGTTACACATTAGTATATATGAAAGCAACTCTTGATATGGCAAGACTATAACGACGAACGAACGTGACCTTTTATCTGCTCAGGGTTTATGTAGACACCACAGCCCGCAGAAAGTGCGCCACTTGACATTTCTGTGAAATCCATGTGATTTTCTTGCCAGCATTGTGCTACAAATAAATGGATGCTAACTTCGGCCTTTCATTCTGAATTTACAGCACACTGTCAGTTGTGCCCGGACAGTGCTGTTAGTCTTTTTTCAAGGAGCGATTTGAGAGGCGAAGTTATCTAGTGAACGCTTTGAATTCTTGAAAGGTGTCCTTACTTTATTAGATATACACTGCAACGTCTGGCCCGCAGACCACAAGAATCCGCACGATTCACGGTGAAGAGCTCAGTTCAGCAGCTGTAGCTTGGCAGCGGTGACCTAGTAGTAGTGACCTTTTTTCTCACCTGCTCATCTGGAGAGAAGAAATTTAGTTACGTCCTAGGAACGCACCGCTACAAACTAATCTCAGCAAACGCGTGCTGAGTGCTTTTATTACTTGTCGGTTGCAAGTGCACGGCGTACAAAAGGCTGCATGTTGGTTCTCGTCACGAACATAACAGTGTTACGGTTGTAGGGAATTATGTACAGTGCGTTTTTAGAAATTGTGCAGGTGCAGCGCAGCCAGCAAATGATGACGATGATGATGCTGAAGACGATCCTACCTAAATGGCGCTTTCAAGCTGCTGCAGCTCCGTCGTCTTCTAATTCATTGACGTTGTCTTCTTGCTTCTTGTCATCACATAGGCGCGAAGTACAAACATTTGAGTGTTCGCCCTTGTGGGGCAATGACGAAGTGTGCGCGTGTGGTGCGTGGCGCATGCGGCGGTTCGTGCTGCGCGGCGTGGACGCCAGCTGTTTCTCCCTGGACGTCCGGTCCAGAGAATCTTCCACCAACCGCTGCGGCGTATTACGACACCAAGGACCTGCGTTCCTTCTGGGCAACGGGTCCAGGAAGCCAGGCGAGCTGAGCAACTGCTGCCGAAAAGCTCAAGGGTCTCTGTTCCGCGCTGGGCGACGGCTCCAGGGAGCCAGACGAGGCGGTGGTGTTATCGGCTACTGCGGCGACCAGCCTGGCTACTGGGGCTGTCATTTCCAGCCATCGGTGTCATCAAACCCACTAGCTGGAGAAGCTACGTGACCACTGCAGCCTACCAGCTTCCGTGACTGCCGAAACACTCGCTGCGGCGTAACGGCTGCTGCGGCTTTCCAACCGTCTCATGGGTCAACCCGCATTGCTGGCATCTTACCGCCACTTTCTCGTTGTAACCAGCACCTGCCTGGAAGCGTCAACGGCGACAAGCAGGAAACGCGGCGAGACTATTACTTTCTTTCCTTTGTCCGTGACATACTAGAAGCAGCCGTAGGACTGCATAGAAGCAGCCATCATGACAACTAGGTGCATGTGGAATGTCGCCTTTGTACATAGAATTTTCCGTAATATTGATTGTGTGTGTGTTCTCGAGAGCGACGCATTCTTTGGTGAGTGGCGCTGGGCCCAACATCACGTGCTTTATATTTACCATCGCGACAATCTGCCGATACTGCCATGATACCGCTCGTAAAAAACCTCGAAGGAAATATCGCCCCTCGAGTGCATCCCACAGTAATTTATCCAGTCATGGATACACAGAGATTAGCCGCTGTTGACATGCAGCTAGGACTGTGTAGCGCAGAATTACAGAAATGGATTGATACCGAACAGGTGAGGCAGAGAGATGCGCCTGCTGCGAAGAGAGGCAAACCCGGGGGCAGATGAATGGGCTTCGCCTATCCTTGAGCTGAAGCTAAAGCTTGAAAAAGGAACTTCCAGTGGAGATGCTGCACGGAGCCCTGATCTTATGCCTATACCGACAAACATCTCTTCAGTGCTCAACCCACAAAAGTTGCTTCCATTGTCTGATGAGCGACATTGTCATGGGAAGACCAGGGTGTGATTGTGCGGGCCCCGTACTCAATCACCTCGCTATCGCTAGCTAGGAACATCTAGTCCTTTAACGGGTAATAAAGTCTGTATAGATAAGGTACCTCGCCATGTTAGGCTTGTGTGGTAGACTGTCGACGCATCGGCGCGGACTTCGGTCAGAAGAGGCGATGGAGGGTAGAAGGACTGAAACAACTGTCACATTGTTCGATGCACGTCACCAATGAAGTCCAGTAGCTCGTCCACTCAACCACTGCACACCACGAAGCGTGGTTAAATGTTCATGTAGTATAGTTCATCCCTTCACTACACACAAACATGCATACACGGTTACGTAATTTAACAACCTACTGGAAAGTTTTGAGAGCTGCGGCACGAATAATCAGGTGTCTTGTTTTCTGAAAACTATCATGCTTTTCTTCAATTACAGCTATCTAATACTTCTGCCATCCCCTTCTCAGGGTTTTCTTTGACTATAGCTGTACGAATACTTCCGGCACTTTGGTTCGGTTGTTGTAGCGGGAACTCGATTCGCTTAGGTTTCCCGGGTACGTCCGAAGAAGTTCTCTGATCTTTGTAGAACAAACGGAGGACTTGTGAATGGCGCTCCTCACTGCGATGCGCATCTAGCTTCGCGTGAGAGGCGCTCTGTGTAAGGAAGAGTCGGAGGTGGGCCCATCTGGTCGTCCGCCACACGCTCAATTGGAGAACGTGTCAGAGGCACGTTGCCTAATAGAGCAACGAAGACATTACTTTTTGGCGTTGTTTTATGCAGCAGATCGCATGTCTTGACAAACCGTTTGACGTCACTATGCAGATCTAGCCAGTAAAAGTCTGCAAAGACGCGTCTTATTTTTTGCCGTATGAGTTGATGTCCGGCCATGAGGTTGTGTGCCACCTCCAGTGCTGGTCTTCTCAGCGTTTTTGGTACGACGAGCTAGTTAAATGTCCTGCCCGTAGCACGCTGATATCGACGGTACAAAAGACCAGCTCCTTCAAAGAACGAGTAACAGTGGGCCTTTCTATGAATTAAAGGTTCTGCCCACTTTTTTTAACAGTGGCTTCAGCGTCTCGTCATGTTGCTGTTGCTCGTTGGTCAAGTCGGTTATCTTCATCGTTGCGAGGTGGAACGGAGTTCTCTTGTCAACTTGTTGCTTGAGCACGGCGGAAGCATAGCCAGGCACCACTTGCACACAGGAGGAAGCGAATGGAGGGCCGACTTCCTCGATCACAACGTGTCTACCGCTAGTATCTGGCTCATTGGGTCCTCTGGCCCCCTGAATGTTCCCTAACCACATCGTGCAGTGATGCACCCACGCTTAACACTTTTAGTTCTTCTGCGAACTATGGCATGTGGACAGTTACGCGCGCCTCCAAAACGTCTTTTCTGATCGATAGGCTTGCATAACACGCATGTCGTAGGTTGCTACCTCTGAGATTTCTCCACGTTCATGGTAACCTCTTTGCATCATCAGGTACTTTTCCGAGGTTACAAAGGTTCTGTGCTTCAAGGCATCGGTCAGTACTGTCAGCGAGTTCCTAAAGCGACTTAGATTCCCGCTCTTTCAAGAAAATTGTCGCCGCCGGATTACAGCACTACAGAAACTGTTCGGTGATCATGTGACCCCAGAGGCTCTTAAAGGTTCTAGGAACGTTGGCCATGTCGCTCGAATGATCAAAGCATCCGGAAAGTCTCGTAGCTGTCTTCCCGTTTCTCCGTCTTCTCGTCTTGCCTTTCGAAATTTTTCTCGATAGCCTGCGCGGTAAATCTGAATCTACGCAGCAGTGCCTTTTTCACTTCGTCGTTATCGAATGAGTCAGCAGCAGGCATACGGCCAATTATAGTCAAGACTCCACCAGATAAACACATGCTTACGTGAAGAGCCCATCTATCGAGTGGCCATTCCTGCCCGGTTGCCACGCGCTCAAAGCTTTGCGAGTATGCGTGCAGGCCCTCCCGTCGCTCGTCAAATAACCGCAGTAATTTATGTTGTTTATGAACGGATGACGACCTACTCGGTAGAGACATAGGCTCTTGATTAGCTGTTGCGGCTCCATTGAGAGCCCCTTATTGAAGCTAAAGCTCCAGCTCAAGAATCTGCCTAGCTCTTTCATCTGCTTTTCTGCATGGCTCTCTTTCAGCAGCTTCATCGTCTTCTTGCCTTCTCGCTTTCGATCCATTTCCGTAAATCTGCACCTGACAACCACAGTTGCGACCCAACAGCGGCTAATCTATCAATATCCATTATAAGGTCAAATGATCAACCCCTGTGAGTATGCACTCCAGGCACGATACTTTCCTTCGATGCTTTCAAAAGCGGCATCCTGGTAGGCTCGACAGATTGTGATGGAAAGAGGAGGGTGTGATTATGTGGGTCCAGGACCGCTCAACAAAGGAACGCAATTGAGCCACAAGTTGCTAAAATGTAAATACACGAGTTGTTAAAGATGTAACTGCACTGCTTAACGCTGTTGTTCTCGTTGAACCGGTTGGGGGATACGTACCTGGACTACAATTTCTGGAAGAAACGTTGTCAGCTTGCGCATACTTTAACCTTTTGTCGTCTTTGTTAACCCCCACCGTATCTAACGAACTCAAGGACTCCCTTTGAAAGCTTTATGTCTGCAGGCTCGAGAGTATTGAATATGTATATGAGATACGATTCCCTGTATTTTCTATCGGTCGGCGAGCGGAAGTTTCCCTGGAGTATGTAGAGTTTCAGTTCATCGAAATTATGACCTGTCAGATTAAAATACTGCGCCACTGCTTTCGGCAGGTTATTAGCGGTGTCCGCCCGGTGCCCGTTCAATCTAAACGACGAGGACAATGGCACGAACTTCGTAAGACGAGACGTTGTTCGACGAGAAGAACGGCGTTAAGCAGTGTAGTTGCGTTTTTAGCAAGAAGCGTTCGGTGAAATGCACTGCGGGTGCGGCGCAGGTGATGTGGGCTGGAGATGGGGACACATGCCATAGGAGCAACTCCTGTTCTGAGTCTGTGTTCCTTTTTTCATCCTGCTTTCTTGTGCTGCGCGCACAATGCATTTCCAAGATATCTACAAGGAGCAGATTCTTTGGAAGCTTTCGCTCTTGCCATTTATACTAGTCACGCTAACACCTGTCACCCAACTTCCCCAACAACTTACCCCCCTCTTTTCTTTTGTTATTGTTCGCACATGCTGGTCTTCTCCTCTCTTTCTGAGGATGGGGAAGAGGGTGCAAAGGCGTGCATAAATGCAAGCTGGAGAAGGCAGTCGCCGTCCGACAGCCCCTGTTCTAAATCGTATTGTGATTTTTCATCGAATCTCTCCAAAAGTATTTCATGATTGATTCGATCGAACGGCTTACAGTAGTCTACGAATACATTGATGCACCTTTCCTTGCTTTCAATGGACTCAAGAATTAATTCTTTTTGTTTTAAGAGAGCTGTTTCTGTAGACCTTTTAGGTAGGAAGCCATATTGTGATGAAGTAATCAAGTTAAATTTCATGCAGAATATCATTAGCCATTTATAAATTATCTTCGCCAAGCCCTTGGAAAAAATGGGCAAAATTGAAATTGGCCTACAGTTGGCGATGTCATTTCTGTCATTTCGACTTGCGGTTGAGAGACGAGCGCTCTATAAAAACATTAGAGTCTTCCGTGATACGGGAAGTAACACTGCAATTATCCGGTGAGACCTGGTTCCAGAGAGACATTTGACAAGGAAATGTGGCAGGGCCCTGCTCATTGATAACTCTGTTATAGAAGTACCAGAAGCCAAGGTGATTGATTGATTGATTTATGGGGTTTAACGTCCCAAAACCAGCTCTGATTATGAGAGACGCCGTAGAGACATAACGCTGCTATGTATTGACTAGAGATGGGTGGCTGAGGAGTGAGCCGGATCTTTTGAGCGGCTCTTTCGAAACAGCGAGCGATCCGGGGCTCAGTAAATGTGAGCAGCGGTTTTTTGGGGAGAGGGGACGGTGGTTCTCTCTCGCTCAGTGAGCCGAGGGCGCGAGGCGGTTCGCTCTCGCTCAGAGAGCCGAGAGCGGAAGGCGGTTCTCTCTCGCTCAGTGAACCGAGGTGAACCGTGCTTTTTCTCGCTCAGAGAGCCGAGAGTGAAGGGCAGTTTTCTCTCGCTCAGTGAACCGAGGTGAACCATTCTTTCTCTCGCTGAGAGAGCCGAAAGCGGAAGGCGGTTCTCTCTCGCTCAATAAGCCGCGTGAGCTGTGCTGAACTGAAATACCGGGATCGGTTTTCGTTTCGACTGCGGCGACGAGTGTTGGCCGTCGCGGGCTGACTCGCACTACTCGCATCTCGCTCGCTGTGTGCGCTGCGTGAGGCAGGTCATCGTGAGCTGGTGCAACACTTCGAAGACACAGTCCAGATCTAGAAGAGTATTTGGTGTCCTTAAAGACAACAGGTCAACGTAGCTTACGTCCTCAATAGTGCTCATTAGTATGGTTATAAATATATAACCCATATCATCCAGTCCTCTGGACTTCCTCAGTGTGTATTTTAGCCGATCAAGAAAACGAATAACATGCCGCGTTGTGTCAAGGCTTCATATCATTTCGTCCTGGCGCATGTTGGAAAAAAAATATCACGGCATACTCGCACTTCGTTGAGTTTTGATCTGTTTATATGGGCCGCACAGAAATTGTTCCACGTCTTTGTTTCTGTCAATGGAAGAAGGAAGCTAAACATCTCTTCAAATTTATGGTTCATCATAATGGCACCCAGAGTGACGGGCACTCTAAGGCATTTTAGGTAAATGAACGTCTTCCAGAAATGCGTCCATTCACAGTGACACACGATGAAATTAAGTGCTTGATTTAAGACAAGTCCCGACACGAGACAGTGAGACACGGCAAGTGCTGCTTTGCGGATAGTTCAAAGCAGATTTCGCATCTACTTTTCAAACGTGAAGGGTCTTGTCTCGCACACAGCGTGGTTGTCCAAGTCCAAGTCCAACAACAGTTGTCCAAGTCCAAGAACTGGATAACGTTTTCAACGGGAATCTCACATGTGATCACCAGATTTTCCAGGTAATGGTTAAATTGGCCAACCACCTTACTGACTGTCAGGGCTGAGTCGAATAAAACGAGATAATCATCAACGTACCGGAAATATTTAGGATCTTTGCATCAGGCAGGTGTGCTACTAAAAGTCTGTTGTAATAGGCCAAGATCATATCGCTTAGTATGGGCGCAAGGCACGATTCTATCCACGCTCCTTCCTCGTGAAGGTACAAGTGCCCATTACATTCAACAACCGAAGATTTCAAGTAAAACGTTAAAACTTCTGGGAACCAAGCGCCAGAAATACCTGTCTTCGAGTGAAACAAAATCACACGAAAATTATCAATACATTGCTGAACACATTTCAGTAAAGGTCCTTGGGGCATAGAGTACTATAGATCCTTAACATCGATGGAGCAGGCTGAAATGCATTTCTCACGGTTAGTTCTTAAGAACTGCACCATGTCATCGGAATTTTTTTTCGATGAAAGGATTGTCAATACGCAGAATTGGAAGCTTATCGTGCTTTCCGGCAAGAAACCATGAGTTGAAAGTCAGCGCTCGTGTCGTTGTTTTCCTTGCCCGTGTTTTCTAGGCTATGTTTCCCTCAAATGCATCTAACCAACTAGCCCAAAAAGCCGAACTTTTAGACTGGCTTGTGCAGTATATGACGTCTCGATACTCTCTACGACGCATTTCGTAAGACTTGAAACAACCATTAACCACTAGGGAATCGTGCATTGACCGTTTCTTTGCCAACTTTAGGCTAGATCCGATCGAAAAACCATAGGCTCCACAGTTCACGGGCTACAAAGCTTTAACAATCAAGGGAAAACAGATTCAGGAAGTCAACACTAAATGCGAGTTATGACAAATAAAACATTGCGTACACTGCACACACCCACTGTCACTCATTTACATGCGCGAGTGGGCAATGTGACGGGTGATTTAGGTAAGAACGATCCCCCGCGCTTCGGCCACTTCGGCCACTTCGGCCAAGTTCTGCTATTTGGAAATCGTCACGACCACGTTACATCTGGTGGAGCCGCTTATCGGTCCATGTACCGCATGTCCCCGTCCTGCCGTGAGCAAAGCCCGCACCCTCAAGAGGACCACTCAAACGCAGTCCTTCGAGCTAGCTGTAAACAAGGACTCCCGCCAGAATACCTGCGCTTCGCGACAAGGACAAGAAGACAAAGGCTACAACAAAACCAGCATCCATAATGACGGAAACAAGATTTCAGGCAACCGTCGTCGTTCACCAGCCCAAAGAGCTCCCTACCTTCCGAGGATCGTCATACGGACTCGGAAAGCTGGCTATAGACATCTACGACGGCGTCGCAGCCCTTAACAAGTGGGACCTGGAAGATACACTGCGGCACGTTTACTTCTACCCAGAAAACAGCGATCCGACCTGGTTCGAAAACCGGGAGTCCATGCTTCGATCATCACCCGTGGTGTTACGAAAGAAGAAGGATGCAACCCCACGTTTTTTCGTCGATTATCGTCACCCGAACAAAATCTCGAAGAAAGACGTGTATCCCCTCGCGTGGATGGACGACGCCTTGGATCGGCTCTACAACGCAAAGTATTTTTCGTCGATGAACCTCAAAACCGCCTACAGGCAAATCGAAGCAAACGAGAGAGACAGAGAAAATACTGCCTTCACGGGCTGTTCTTGTTTAAGGTCATGCCGTTTGGTATTTACCCGGTGTCTACGACGTTCCATCGTGTTACGGACAGAGTACTGGCTGGCTTGAAGTGTCAGGCTTGCCTCGTCTACTTGTACGACGTCGTCGTATTTGCTTCAAGCTTGGACGAACACACCCGGTGCCTTGAAGCCGTTCTTCAGGAAATCAGGGCCTTCGGACTTACCTAGAAACCAGAAAAGTGCCTCTTCGCAGACGAGGAGCTCTTGTTCATGGGCAATGTTATCAGCAAGTCTGGAGTACCCCTTATCTCCAGAAAATAGCTGCGATCACCGACTTTCCTCCGCCCACCAACAACAAGGGAGTACGCAGATTCCTCGCAATCTGCACTTATTACAGACGCTTCGTCAAGAACCTTTCGCGGATGGCCGGGCCAATGACGTACAGTACCTTACGAAGGCCGACGCCGTGTTCAAATGGGAAACGCCGCAAGTCGAGGGATTTCAAGAGCTAACGCCACGCCTAAAACGTCGCCAATACTCGCCAACTTCGACGAAGAAGCTGATACGAAAATTCAAGCCGATGCAGGCAGCGCAAGGCTCGGCGCCGTGCTTGTGCAGAGGACCGACGGACTTGAAAAGGTTATAATTTACGCTAGCCAGTCACTCTCGAAGGCGGGAGCGAATTTTTCCACGCGGCGTTGCATCATCTGGGCTACATCAAAGTTCGCGCCCTACCTTTACAGCCGCCCTTTCAAAGTCGTGAGTGATCACCACGCCGTATGTACGTCCCCTATATAACTTTGAAGATCCATCAGGACGCATCGCATGATGGAGTCTTATACTTCAATAATTTGACATCATCGTCGTCTACAACAGCGGACGAAAGCACTACGACGCCGACCGCTTGTCTCGCGCCCCCGACAATCCGCCGCTATACGGTAACCAGGGCGATGACAATTTCTTGTGACCCATAAGTACCGACGACTTTGCGGAATGATAACGAGCTGACCCAAAGCTAAAAAGCCTTATGGACTACCTGGAAGGAAAGACCGTCGTCGTGCCGACAGTATTCCGTCTAGGACAGGCTTCGTCTTTCCTCGAGAACAAGGTTCTCATGAAGAAGAACTTCTCGCCCCTCCGAGCGGACAACTTCCTCTTGTAGCCTTCAGCGTCACTGGAGGAGCGCGTGCCCGGTTGCGGCCGAAGTGTCTAGGGCCGTATGCACGCGCTGCGGCGCGGAGGGCCGCAGCGCGTGCATACGCCCTCCCGTGCCGTGCATATGTGCTCCTCCTGTAGCCGCGGCCGAAGCATCCGGTCGCGGCACCAATGCGGTCGTTGGGGCCGAGTACGACAAACGCCGCCCCCGCCCTAGACGCTTCGGCCGCAACCGGGCAGGCACGTGCTCCTCCCGTGGCGGTACAACGTCTACACCGACAGGTAGTACTCGGAGCATCTGGCGGTGGCGGCGTTTGTCGTATCGGCCCCGACGACCGCATTGGTGTCGCGACCGGACGCTTCGGCCGCGGCCACGGGAGGAGCACGTGCCCGGTTGCGGCCGAAGCGTCTAGGGCCGTATGCACGCGCTGCGCACAAAGCAACCGGCTACGGAAGTTACCGACACATCATCACCCTTTCTTGTACTCAGTCGACCCAGATCTGAAATCAAAACTACAATCCAACATTCCTCGACATCTGGAAACTTTGTATCATCGACTACGGCTGAACATTGCGTATTTGCGCTGAACATTGCGTACTTGTCACAATTCGTTCCCCTTAATGCCTTTAACTATAAATTTAAAGAACTGCATTCAGGCGTCACTCAAAGCTCAGTCCTAGGGCCGTTTTTATTCCTAATCTATATCACTGAGCTTTCTAATGTTGTGAACTCTAATATTCTCCTATTCGCAAATGCCTGTGTCATCTTCAGACAGATAACCAATAGTAATGATTCTTCATCGCTATACTCTGATCTTGGGGCGATCTCAAAATTGTGTAATGAATGGTTAATGCAACTAAATTTCAATAACTTTAAGGGCACGCATGTTTCTAGAATATATTCCTGCCTCACCATACCTAATGGATAACATTCACTTAAAATCACTGACTTCATGTAATACCTCGGCGTTTACATTACTGAAAACATAGCTCGCCTACTCAATTCGAGCACTTAACAAAGCTAATAGCATGTTAGTCTGTCTTCCTCGAAAATTTTTATCACATTACTCCTACCTTGAAACTTCCGCTCTACAAAACACTAATTTGATCGAAAAAGGAGTATTCTACACCGGTTTGGGGCCCTAACTAAGCGAACTTAATTACTACTTTAGAGATGGCCTAAAACAACTCCAAAAGACTAATTACAGCCGCACCGCAAGTATAACTTCTTTGAAATCAGACCTCCCCCTTCCATCTTTATCATCGCGCAATAAACTGTCGGGCATTGCCTTGTGCCATAAAATATATCAACACCCTGCATTATGCAATCATCTCATCCCTCAGCCATTTGATGCATTTCATCGCACTCATCATAATCACAGTCGGATTAACTTCCTGTAATACTATATCAATCATATTTTATCCAGAACCTCTCTCGACTGGAAAGTCCTTCCCACGGACTACGTTGTCATTAGTCATGAGGAACAATTCTGCATTTCAGTAGCTTATATTTCATAGTCAGGCTTTTTCCAACTGCACTTTTCTATTGTTCTTGCACATTTTGTTCCTCCTTTTCTTATTTTTGGTGTGTATGTACTTTTGCCACTCCCCCTCTGTAATGCCGCTAGTCCCGAGGGGTACAGTGAAAGGAACTGAAATAAAATGAACACAATCACTTGAACAATAATCTACAGAATAAACTATTCCTGAATACATACGAGAAAAACTCTCTTTATTAATTGCCATATTTCCTCTCCCGTAGGATGTGGATGTGCCGATCATACTTCTTATTCGTAATACATGCATTTTATGTAAAAAGTACACGGCGAAGCCTTTTTGAGCTGTTGTATATTCATTAGTGAATCTAATTCTTCTATGTTTACTATGTATATTCTTTGTATATTTTATGTTGAAAGTGTATAGCGACGCGTTTCCAACTTTGTAAAATCAGTTCGGCGTTTTCAGATACAAGTGTTTTAATTATCTGTATATTTACAGTTTTTTTTTTTTTGCTCTGTATATAAATCTGTTCATGCATTCCACTTTTCATTTTGCCCACCTACTGTTTCTTGCCAAAAAAGGGGCACAGACCTCAGTCAAGCCGTAATGTGGCTTTTTGTCTGCGTTCCTGTTATCTGTACCATGTATAGAAGAAAATCAAGTTCAAGAGCAAAAGGTTCAAGAACAAAAATGTACAACGCTAAACATAAAATAAGAACTATATTACATCATACACAAACACTTAATCTTAGCAAGTTAATTGTTTTGTTTTATATGTCTATGTGTATTGAAGGATACGGTTTACTCTGGATGCTGAGGAAGAGCTGGCGTAACTTAACGACCTGCATTTACGTAGATGCATTCGTGTAGTTGGGTATTGAAAAATGTTATGGACGGAGGTGCTGCAGTTGTTTAAATAATTTAGGTGCCGTGGTAACTGCTAATCAATCATGTGGTCAAAGCAATTTCTTCATGCAGCAGGCAACACCCACCTGTCGGAGCAGATACGGAGCTATGAAAGGGCGTAAGCGCTTCAACTTAGATATAAACACCAACAATTTAGAAGCTGCGCAAGGTATGAGTCGAGTTGTGGTGTTCAAGACCACGCGAAACAAATGAGACAGGAAGGCCAAAAGAAAACAGAACCTTACAGGAAATGTTTCACTCGAACAACCCGCGGGGCCGCGCTAAGTTTAGTACACGACACTTCTCTTTCCTCGAAACTGCTTCAATATTATCAAAACTAACAACCTAGGTTTGTTTACTTTAGCCTTGTTCAAATAACCTCGACACCAATTTTCTCTGTTTGTTTAATTAACTACAACAGATCTTGTTTATGGGAAAAGCCCATCTTTTCCAAACGCGGCTCTTGATTTATGCCAGCTGCATGCCAATACCATAGTCTGCTGTGGCGCTTCGAGTGAGCACCTGACCTCTGTTTGAAGAGGCAGCTTTCGAAAAAGTGGCAAGACTGCGTTCTGTTCATGACGTTATCGTGCCGCGTATAACTACAAAACATTAATTTGTGGGGCTTGACGTCCCAAAACCAACTCTGATTATGGGAGACGCCGTAGTGGAGGTCTCCGAAAATTTCGACCACCTGGGGTTCTTTACCGTGCACTGACATCGCAAAGCACACGGGCCTCAACATTTCGCCTCCATGGAAATGGAGCCGCCGCTACCGGGATTAGATCCCGCGATTTTCGGAGCAGCTGCCGAGTGCCGTAACAACTAGGCCACCTTGGCGGGCAACTACAAAATATTGACACACGCACTTGCATTGCCCTGCGACACAAGGCTCACCTTAATCTTTTGTCACCGTTATCGCTCGGCGACGTCGTCCTTAACTTGCATTTCGCTTGGCGAATGATGACGAACCATTTACAAAATTTGTATGCCCGACGCGTACTTTTGAGTGTTTTCCAGATTCTACACGAGCATGAATGATGACCCATGCCTGTGTAAAAGCCGATGATCTTCGCCCCTGCTCAGTCTTTTCTATCGACGATCGAAGAGTTTACGCGCCACTATCGGTTTTGAATTTGTAGTTACTTTTCTTGCTGGGCTCGAGATTACCCAATAAATGGTCCCATCTTTAAAAGTTTATTTACTGCGTCCTTCATCTTCACCACCACGTGACAATATGATCGGACTGCCTAACATAGCTTGCACCATTCGTAGAATGCATCTTTGCACTGAGACCGAGGGACGGCTCAGAACCGCTTTAAGGTCACGTGTAAAGTACGTTTCGGTATTCGTAATATTTCACGTATCTTTGCAGGTTTTCGACGTGGTATGCATTGCCTTCAGAATGTGCTACAGCTATGCAGAGGACAAGAACATGGTATGTTTAGTGCCATTCTGGTCATGCGGCGAGCTGATCACGACGCCGCCACTTCTTCATTCGTTGCCCTTGCTTGAGAATGAACAGAATACAATTTATAGGGACTGCTCAACACTGTCTATTGATTTTCGCGGTTCTACTTCTAA
This sequence comes from Hyalomma asiaticum, assembly GCA_013339685.2. Lineage (NCBI taxonomy): Eukaryota > Metazoa > Arthropoda > Arachnida > Ixodida > Ixodidae > Hyalomma > Hyalomma asiaticum. The sequence goes on from CM023482.1 coordinate 30,118,918, forward strand.
ATATAACATGCAGTGCATGGATACAAAGTCAGACAGTTGCTACATATTCACAGTGGGCATGAATTGCTCGTGCCAAAAAAAATGTTTTTTTTATTTAAATGTGCACAATAGTTTGTGCTACGAAGAATTCTACTTGTCTAACAAATGACAGAAATATAGGGTTGCAGAAACCAGGATATACACAAGGGCGCGCGCTTGTTAAAATTAGCGAGAGAGGAGCGTTCATTTTTTGTCACGAACATAGAACCGCTCTCTCGCACAACCACTTCAGAAAGCAAATAAATTTTGTTCGGCGCGAGAATTGCAGGAAAATAACATGATTTGCGCGTTCTGGTAATTCAGCAATAATGGGCCGTGGAAGGTGATTGAATAATTAAACACTCTGATGTCAGCGAACAATGCCAAAATGGTAAGATCGATCGAATAAAGACGTAATTACTGCAGCTGCACAACTGCATCTTTTTGGTTTCTTTCACTTCACCATTCCAATGAAATCCACGATGCCAAACTGGACTTTTTCGGGCTAGGAAACTGGCTATTATGCGCTGAAGCCGATATTCATACTTCGTCGTATGTACCCAGGATTTCGTTGCCACTTCACAAAAAAGCACAATGGTGGCCGTCCTGGCACGGTTTACCCTTCAGTGCATATATATTTTAGCTCACTCCGGGTCTCCGGAAGCAAAACTCCGATGCGTAATATAGTTGTGTTGTTGCGAACGGACATCGTATAAGTGTTGTGGGGAGGAACGAACCCACAAAATATAGTGGGATGCTGGCTAGCGAAGAGGTGCGAGCGCAGAGCGCGAGCTGTTGGTGCCGAGACTGACCTCTGCTACCGGACACTGCTACTGGACGCGCTACTAACCGCTGCTACCGGGTGCCAATAAAACCCATTCCAAAGTGGTGGAGGTGCTGGGTTTTCAAATATGGAACTCCGAAGTCGTAAGCGGCCCATCGCCCCAACGATGCTTGGAGAAAACATCCAGCAAGCCCAGCCGACCCAGCAATCCATGGCCCAATATCCACCCGTCATCGTAACTGGCGCGCTGCGCCAACGCGATCCCCCTTTCTTCAGCGGGCGGATGACGAGGATGTCGAAAATTGGTTGTCCACGTTCGAAAATGTGAGCGGACACAACTAAGTGGGACGACCCCTCAAAACTGCAGAATGTCTCCTTTTGTCTGAAGAACGTTGCCGACATTTGGTTCCACAACCATGAATCCAATTTGACCACCTGGACTGCTTTTAAGAAGCGCTTTGCCGAGGTCTTCGACCGTCCCGCAGTACGCAAGCTCCGTGCTGAACAACGCCTGCACGGACGTGCGCAGCAACAGGGCGAAACCTTCACGAGCTACATAGAAAACACGATCGACTTATTAAGGCGCCTCAACCCGTCCATGACTGAACAGGAGAAAATCAAACACATACTGAAAGGCATAGACGACGATGCCTTTCAAATGTTGTTGGCAAAAGACCCACGAACTGTATCTGAGCTGACCACCCTGTGCCAGAGCTTCGACGACCTGCGCAAACAACGCGTCTTAGCTCGGCGGCAGGCAAACCCGGAGGATTCTCTGGCCTCTTTGACTGTAGGCGGAGAAAATACCATGCTGCTGTCGTAAATCAAGGAGTATGTGCGTGAAGTGGCTCGACAGTTATCATGTTTATCACATTTGCCACCCACGGAAACTCCTACGCATTGCCTGACGCCGTCTATAAGACGGGTAATTCAGGACCAAGTCTCCGAAGCTTTGCCACCCAACCCTCAGCCGACACCTGTCGCCGCACCACTGATGTATGCGGCTGCTGCTGCAAATCCACCGCGTCAAATGCCAGTACCGCCCGTTCAACCTGTTCGACGTCTGACAACGCCATTTACTAGTGTGCAACCGTACTACGGAAATTCCTGGCGCACTCCTGACAACAAACCAACTTGTTACGCTTGCGGAATTCCGGGCCATGTTGCACGCCTCTGCCGTCGGCGCCTCACGGTGACCCCGAGCACCTGGACCTATCCCGACTACCCTTTACGGCCGCCATTCCGCATGCAACGCGACCCGCCACCAGAAGTACACACCCGCGTCCCCCAGACATCTTCAGATTTTCAACCCTTCGCTTCCCGTCGTTCACACTCACCACGACGTCGATCACGGTCTCCCATGCCTCGCCGACCAACTACGAATGAGACGGAAAACTGACTGCCGCAGCTCCGGAGGCACGAGCTGCGTCGTCGTCCACCCGTGTAAGTCCTCGCCTGTCTCCCGAAAATGTTATCGAAGTATTCGTCGAAGGTGTACGAACTCTTGCGCTTGTGGATACTGGTGCCGCTATATCCGTGATAACTCAGTCTTTGCCGTTCTATTCGTAAAGTGGCGACGCCACCTTCGGGATTATCTCTCAGTACTGCAAGCGCACAGCAAATTCGACCCTTTGCAGCATGTACGGCCAAAGTCTTCATTCGAGACGTACTGTACCATATCGAGTTTCTTGTAGTCGCTTCGTGTTCCCACGACGTCATCCTCGGGTGGGATTTCTTTTCACGCCATCATGCTGTTATCGACTGCGCTCGCGCTCAGATGGAACTATCGTCATTTTTCGATACGCCCTCTGCTGAGGCAGCCGTACCTGGTGTGTACAAGCTTGTCGTTGCTAGTGACACTGATGTCCGTCCTCTCAGCGCCGTCATGGTTCCTGTTTTAAGTGCTGCACCTTCTAACGCTACTGTTTTGTTCACGCCGTCCGACTTGTTTATTCGTCGCCACCACACGTCACTGCCATTCGCCGTGCTAGCGCTTGATCGGAATGACGCCGGAATACTAGTTTGTAACACGAACTCATGCCCTCTTACCTAGCGTCGTAATGAGACACTTGGCCACGTTCCTTCTGTGGACGATGATGTAATAATGCCCGTCGATTCCGGTGAGACCAGCCCAAACCCTCATCTCAACGCGCTGACTCCTCACAGTGCTTCAGATGACGTGTCCTCAGATGCACTTCACCGTTCAATCGACAGTGGCCTCGCTCCGATCAACGGGCGCAGCTTATCACTCTTCTCAACGAGTTCAGAACTTCATTCGATTTCCCCCATGCGTCCTTAGGCCTGAACGAACACCACTGTGCATAAAATTGACACTGGGACTAACCCGCCCTTCCGGCAACGCCCATACCGTATATCAGCAACGGAACGTCGCATCATTACGGACCAATAGTTAACGAGATGCTTCAGCGAGGCGTGATCGAGCCTTCTTGTAGCCCTTGGGCCTTCCCCTGTTGTGCTCGTAAAAAAGAAAGACGGCTGCCATTAGATTTTGTGTGGACTACCGACGTCTCAAGAAAAATACTAGAAAGGATGTCTACCCTCTTCCTCGAATAGACGAGGGTCTCGACTGTCTGCAAGGCGCGGAGTTCTTTTCTTCCCTAGACCTTCGTTCGGGTTACTCGCAAGTTCCGGTAGCCGAGACTGATCGACCAAAGACAGCGTTCGTCACACCGGATGGTCTCTACGAATTCACAGTCATGCCATTCGGTCTTTGCAACGCACCGGCAACATTCGAGCGAATGATGGACAGCATTTTACGGGATCTAAAATGGCAGATATGTTTATGCTATCTTGATGATGTCGTCGTGTTCTCCCCCGATTTGGCCACGCACGTCGACCGTCTTCGCACAATTATAACATGTCTTACAAATGCAGGCGTTCAGCTTAACCTGAACAAATGTCGCTTTGGAGCTACCCAGCTAACCATACTTGGCCACGTTGTATCGAAAGACGGGATTCTCCCATATCCTGATAAACTTCGCGCTGTGGCCGAGTTTCCAAAGCCCACCACAGTCAAACAACTACGCAGCTTCGTGGGCTTGTGCTCTTCCGTCGGTTTGTCCGGAACTTCGCCTCAATAATAGCACCGCTGACGAAACTATTTGCTGGTTCTGGTACTCTCTCAAATTAGACACCAACCTGCGAAGAAGCCTTCATCAAACTGCGGCAGCTACTACAACCTCTACCGTGTACTGCATCGCCACCTGTATTGCGGCATTACGACCCGATGGCGTCTATAGAAGTTCACACAGACGCTAGTGGCGTGGGACTTGGCGCAGTACTCTCGCAACGTAAGCCCGGCTTTTCAGAATATGTTGTAGCATATGCTAGCCGGGCCCTCACGAAAGCGGAAGCAAATTACACGGTCACTGAAAAAGAGTGTCTGGCAATCGTGTGGGCGATAAGCCAATATCGTCCTTATTTATACGGCCAGTCTTTCGACATAGTGACCGACCATCACGCTCTTTGTTGGTTGGCATCCCTCGAGGACCCGTCTGGACGCGTCTTGGACGTTGGGGTCTTCGCCTGCAGGAATTTGACTTTCGGGTCGTATACCGATCAGGCCGAAAACACTCGGACGCGGATGCACTGTCCCGATCACCACTGAACTCAAGGGACGAGCCACTCTCTCCTGGTGCGTCTCCTTAGCTGCACTTACCGCCACAGACATGCCATCTGGACAGCGGAAAGACCCCTGGATTGCCTCTCTCCTGAATCTTCTTTCCGGCTGCTCAACTTCTGCACACACACGTGCTCTTCGTCGCCAAGCCACGCATTTCGCGGTACGGGACGAACTATTATATCGTCGAAATTATCATGCAGATGGTCGCAAATGGCTGCTGGTCATTCCCAGCCACATGAGATCCGACGTCTGTGAATACTTTCATGGTGATCCTCAGCATGCTCACGCCGGGGCTCTAAAAACTTATCAGCGGCTCCGTCAACGTTACTATTGGCGTGGAATGTACGCATTTGTGCCCAAATACATTCGATCCTGCCCATCCAGCCAACAACGCAAGGAGTTTCCTCTTTCGCCCGAACTCCTACAACCTCTACCGTGTACTGCACGTCCCTTCGACCGCGTGGGAATCGATCTTTACGGACCTCTCCCGCGCTCTGTCTCTGGCAACAAATGGGTAATCGTCGCTGTGGACCATCTAACCAGGTACGCGGAGACAGCCGCCCTTCCTTCCGCCGGTGCTCCTGACGTCGCCGACTTCATTTTACGCCATTTTGTTCTCCGCCATGGTGCGCCACGCGAACTACTCAGTGACAGGGGGCGTGTGTTCCTATCCGACATCGTTCAAGAGCTCCTTCGTTCATGCCGTGCTGTTCACCGAACCTCTACTTCCTACCACCCCCAGACAAAGGGTCTAACGGAGCGCTTCAATCGAACTCTGGGAGACATGATGGTCATGTACATCAATTCCGACCACTCCATCTTGGACGTCATTCTTCCCTTCGTCACATACGCCTATAACAGCGCGACCCAATCCACCACAGGCTTTTCTCCATTCTTTCTTCGATATGGCCGCGAACCCTCCACACCGCTCGACACCAGTTTGCCGTATCGACCGGACCCTTCCGAATTCAGCCATGTTTCCGAAATCGCCCAATATGCCGAAGATTGTCGTCAGCTGGCTCGCTCGTTCACTTCGGACAACCAAGCCCTTCAGAAGTGTCGCCACGACCGCGATCTCTCGGTGCAGACTTTCGCAGCTGGATCCCACGTGTGGCTCCGACTACCGTTCCACTCACCTGGTCTTAGTCCCAAGTTTGCGCCAAAGTACCACGGATCTTAACGCGTCATTCAGCCTGAGAATCCTTCCCCGGACAAGCGCCGCCTTGGTCGCCAGGTGGTCCACGTAAGCCGCCTCAAGCCGTATCATGACCCCGTTATTCTAGCATCCCCTTGAGTCGCCAGGATGGCTCCCCTTCGCCGCCGGGGTATTGTAGAAGGGAGGAACGAACCCACAAAATATAGTGGGATGCTGGCTAGCCAAGAGGTGCGAGCCCAGAGCGCGAGCTGTTGGTGCCGAGACTGACCGCTGCTACCGGACGCTGCTACTGGACGCGCTACTAACCGCTGCTACCGGACGCCAATAAAACCCATTCTGTAAGAAATATTAAGGCAAATATTAAAATGATGATAACGCATATAAATGTCTGTTGTCTAGAAAGAAATATTTTACAACATAATATTACATGTAAGGCACAAACATTAACTGCTCTATTTTAAGGAGTATTCCTCAGAAAAAAACGATAAAGCGAACTACGTAATAAAGAGGGACGAACTCCAATAATGAATTAAGTTCACGAGAAACATTGCAAAAATGAACTTATAACGCCTGAGAAAAAGGTTCTTAAAAAATATAAGACGTACACAACGCTTAAAACGTCATAAAAAATAATACCGAAAAAAAAGAGCCAGGCCTGCGCGGAACCGCAGGACAGTGTCAGCGTAAGCTGGAGGACCGACCTCCATAGAGGCCATTTTAAACGCTTGAGGAAGCTAGTGCAAGTAGAGGTGAAAGGTATCCGCTGCGCCGTAACTCTTATTTCGCGAAGTAGGGAAGTACCCACTACGCCATAATTACTGCGATATTGTAACGTGCAAATCTGCATAACTGCACATCTTAGAGAGTCTTTTGGCGCCGTTTTCCCGAGAGCGAACCGAACTCTCGGCCCGGCGTCCACGGCGAACTGTGGTTTGGGCTTCTCTGCACAGAAATCTATGTGCCCGACGTTGCCTTGCTGCAGCCGCGCGCGTAGCTCTGTGATTCGCTTCTTCAGCAGCGGTCCGTACCTTACGAGGAGGCGCCATCAGGTATATGGAAGACCCAAGTCAGGTTGCTGGCGCCGCTGCGTACGTCGCCTGCCGCGTCATGCATGGCACGATACGACAAAACTGCCTGAAAGGGCAGCGCTTCGTAATCATGATGACGGGAAATGTTGAAGAAAATTATTTCATAATATTGATGTTGATGATGCCTCTGTAATGGGTTCAGAGCTACAAACCATGCAACCCTGCGTTCTTTCAAATGATTCCTCGAAATCGTTATGCACTGCACTTTCCCCGACGTGTAGTGGCGTATTACTATTCTGCCACGTAACATTACACTTGTTAATGCTATTCCTCGGCAGACGTTACACCTGTTTAGGTCTTTTCGCGAAGATTTTCAAGCACACGCGTGGCTCAGTGGTAGAATGCTCGACTGCCACGCAGAGGATGTGGTTTGAATCCTCCTCTGTCCTGGTTATTTTTTTATTCTAAAATTTGCCGCGATAGCGCTTACGGACACCGGCGACGGCGGCGGACAACTACGGCGCGAAAACGGCCCTTGTTGCGATCTCATAACAGCTTGGGCTGTAAAATGATAGCTCCAGCTCAAGAAACGATGTCTTGCCATGATTTTCTACAGTAGAAGTCAAGAAATAAATTGGCATGTGCTCCAATACAAATGGATCCGCGCTAGTTCCAACTCTCCCATGTATAACAGCAGCGCGATGAACTTTATCATCTCCGCAGGGGCACTTCTCTCCAATATCCGTCCTTCGCACTGTATGTTTGTTTTTCCACAATATGCGATCACGCATACGTCTTTGTGTTGAGGCAGATCGTCCGGATAACCTCAGTAGTGAATAAGAGTTGAAACATATCCACAGCTGTCGTCATCTGCTTCGGGTTACTGCGGAGCGTCGTAGAGACGTGCATACCCGGATCTTTCTGGTTGAAACTGAACGCTTCAGTGCGCTGGCGGCAACACGACTTCCCCGAAGGAAGCGGAGACTACGTAAATAAAAGTTATAGCACATGGAACAGATTCACGGCAACCGAAACGGCAAGTGAAAGCGAAACTTACCGGCGGCTGACAGATGACGTTCCCGACTGGTTTGGTGAAATTTCTTCATCCGAGTTAAACGCCGACGTTGCGACGTCATGTCCGAGTCGTCGCTGCTCGAGAAGTCCAATAGATAACTTGTGCTAGTCATCGGGATCAAGCGGAACCGCTTTTTTTCAAGTGCGTTTGGTTGCGGCCGTGTTGATGCCATTGCAGCGCTAAAGTGCGCTTTAACCTTTGTACAGGCAGTACAGGCGCGCCTAGAGTTACCGTATATGCTACCGCAAAGAGTTGCGCGTCTGTTTTCCATACGCCGCCAGCTGCGCAACAACCACGCATTGCGGAGAAGGGGACGTTCATACCGAATATCTAGGGCAACCGCTTCCCACCGGCTTCTCTCTTGTAAATCAGAGCATATCTTCGCTATCGCTTAGTGTCTGTAAATTCATATTTCACTGAAAAAGCTTCAGACGAGTGCCTTTGGTGGCGTCATCGCAAATATTTCAAGTAATTTATTAATTCGTGGGGTTTGACGTCCCAAAACCAGCTGTGATTATGAGAGACGCCATAGTGAAGGTCTCGGGAAATTTCGACCACCCGAGGTTCTTTAACGTGCACTGACATCGCACAGAACACGGGCCTCAACATATCGCCTCCATCGAAATGCAGCCGCCGCGGCCGCGATTCTATCCGGCAACCTTCGGATTAGCAGCCGAGTGCCATAACCACTAGACCACCGTGGCGGAGCAACGTTTCAAGGGAAACTTCGTCACATAAGTGAATTGTGAAGTCACGTCAGCACTTCTGACACCCCTGTTACACGGGTGCCCTCTACCACGGTTAGCGTAATCGCGGTTAACACTTTCAACCGTAGATAACACCAACCTTAGTCCACCGGAGTTACAAGGGCTATCCTGCTAGTGGTTGACATAAGCTCCACTCACATCCGCATACACTGTAAGCAAAGATTAGTCGATATGGGAGCTTTTACCAGCGTGTCAACCGCAACCACTCTCATTCCCCAACCATTCTCACCGTCATAGCGCAGTCAATGCCGCACATATGATCTATTTACCAGCGTTGCTAAGTGACGGAGTGCAAGAACGCCGTGACCTTATTATACTACCGACGTATTTTCAGGTCACATGGTCAGAAACTCCCCATGGGAATTTTTTAAGAATCATCTTCGGTAACGACGCCGCTTGTGTCGGATGGGATGTGTGCGTGCGCGCGCGCGCTCCCGCGTCTGTTTAGTGCTTCCGTGTGATGCTCCAGTGCATTGGTTGGTTCGGCGGGTCGTCGTTGGGTAACTGTATCTATGCGTGCCCGCGCGTCTCTTTAGTGAGTCCGAGTGAAGCCACCCTTCACTTTTTTAAACAAGTCATGAGTACACAGTGAGCTTGCTGCGGCTGAAACGTGTCACGGCTCTTTCCACTGCTGAGCCGCACTGGACCGCCCTACTCCTCCTGCAAGAAGCCGAATGCCACATATCGACGAGAAGACCACATTGATGTGCGAATCGGAAATAGTTTGTTATGATATGGCTGGGGCACTACCACACAGTGAGTGTTGACGTGGTTTTAGGCTTCCGAGATTGTCAAGATTTTATGCGGACAAACCAAGATGACCGGAGGGCAAATGTCAAACCTATCGACCGGAAGAAGAAAGGACCAAAAGGTTATCAACTTTACCAGGCGGACCTAATATTGATAAAATTATTCAAGGAATTCTCCCGGATCACGCCTAGGCTTAGCTGACTTGTCCAAAAGCTCCTACATGGATGTAAACATGTGCTCCAATATAGCTACCCGCAAGAGCTTCGCGATGGATGTAAACGTATACGTACTCCCAACAATCCATCAAAAAGCACTGGCCAAGCGAAGTAAACCTCTTACTCCGCTTGACCAGAGTATATTAAACTCTAATAGGGGAATGCGCTAGAGGACGAGTCATTCATTCCCATCTCGGCTAATTTTTTGTTTACAGTGTACACATCCGTAAGACTTCGTATCCTCGTCATTAGGTACTACAGAAGCAACTTTGCACAATTCTGTATCGTTCTATAAGAACATTCTTGATAAAACCGCGCCTTCACGAGCACACATGCATCACAACAATCGGCCGTCACCAAGGAATGTCCGGCGCTGACGACTCCGAGCGCTATAGTCTAGAAAAGAGTACGGCGGTGCCGTTCGAGATCGAGCGCCACTCGAGCTCGTCACACAGCGCTTGCTTTTACCATCACGATTAACATTAGTACTCATATTTCATGCCTCAACACGTGCGATTAGTTTTACCTGTGCCTCGATGTGAAAAGGAAGGCCCGGAATGAAGCGAGCCGGTTCAGTGAAACGACCAGTGCCGCTGCAGTGTTTACGTCTCGCTTAGCGGCGTGCGCTTTGTCGAGCGGTGTAAAAGTGGGTGATGCGCTGCCCAAATGGCAAACTTTAGATCTGTGCTCAATTATGCATTATGTTTTGTTATAAATTAGAGTCAATATTTTAAACGCTGTTGCGAGCGATCACATAGCGAAAGCCTCTATAACCTTGGCCCGAGTAATAATGCGTAGGGCAGCAACCCAGGTGCGCTGTAGAAGCGCGCTTTTCGACCCCTTGGCTGAAGTGGTGCAAAAAATGTATTAAGGCTACTTATGCCGCAACAGGTAGAGGACCGCTTTTGGGAAGAAATCTGCGAAGCGTCAGCGCTGAACTCGGAAGCGGTACAGTCTGCAGTTTCGTCCGTTTCCAAACGGCGGTTTACGCTTAACCAAGTCCAGGCATGGGAAGATCAGTTGGCGGCCAACCGCGGTGAGCGGCCTGTGTGAACCGCGTTTAACTATAACGGCTGTTACGCTAACCGTGCTTAAGGGTGCTCTTGTAACAGGGGTATTACTCGCAACTAGTCGCAGTCCACTCGAAGGTGCTCTGTGCTGGGAGTGACGTGCACGGCAAACCATCATACTTCTGCAAATGGCAACCGGCTATTACCCTAATACAGAAAAATAAGAAAATTGGACTCGCATTTCAATCTATTCCGAATATGGGGGTTGAACACGTTTGACTATAACGCGCCCTTTTTCTTTCATCGTAACGAATTAATTTCTACGAATTGTTCCAGGCTCACAATGCCACGATTGCAACGATTTTGGACTGCCTTGACAAGCTGGCTTTTGCTGGAATCTCAGCGAAACCGGTAGGAACAGCAACTCGCACTCATTTTTAATGCAAATGTGATTTCTGCTTTGCGCACTAGTCCACAAATTGTTGTTTGTATAGTAAGGTGAAGTCGAATGTATGGCGTAGCCCGTATAGATAGCCTAGCTCCTAGGGTGTCGGCTTACGAAGCTTGATGTCGCAGTGTCAAATCCCGGCCACCACTGCCGAGTTGCGATGGTAACTAAAGGAAGAAAACACCCATTTACTTAAAGGTGAAAAAAGGGGGACACCAACCAAATTATAATCATCAAAAGTAAAATTTACTCCTAAAGATGACAGAAAACCCGACGTTTCGGGTCCCACTCGGACCCTTCTTCAGGGGTGACTGGAGGGCACCAGACAGCAGCAGTGCTTATAAGGCCTTCTTTTTCTTGTTTCTTTCTTTTTTTCTTCTTTCTTCCTTCCTTTCCACTTTCTGTTTTTCCGGTTCTTCAAACCGAGGGGGGTCATGCTAGTGTTGAACCAGGTGCCGGAGTCCGCTAAAATAGACACTTGGCATTGCACCTGTAGACCGGTTCACGTTACCAGGTGTCGCCTGAATGTGACATGATTCCACAAAAAGCCGCTTGTGAAAACTGGTTTCCAAGTCGAGGACGCGGGAGTTGTCAAAGTCGATGCGGTGGTCGTGCACCTCGCTGTGTTGAGCTAATGCACTCCTTTGTCTATCGAACTTGCGGACATCGTTCCTGTGCTGTCGTAGCGTCTCTGGAAAGTTCTTCGTCTCTCCCACGTACGACGCGCCGCAATCTGAACAAGAAATGGAGTAAATCACACCTTGCGCTCTCTCCTTCGGCAGCCTGTCCTTCGGGCGCGGAAAGAAACGGCCAAGCGTGGAAATTGGCTTGTGTGCTACTCTTAGTCCCTGCTCAGAGAGCACACGTGCGAGCGCTTCGCTGGTACCATGAACATAGGGAATACACACACGTATGGGCTTGGAAGGCGGCGGGTCAGTGTCCTTTCGAAGGGGTCGGCGGGTATTAGTCTGGCGGCGAGCAACCTTTCCAACGAAGGCTTTCGAGTAGCCGTTCTTTAGAAGGTCGCTTCTGACCACCTGTTCTTCTTCTATCCGCTTATTCTCCGAAGAACAAACCCTCCGTGCACGGGTCAGCAGAGCCGAAACCACCGCCGCTTTATGGTGGAAAGGGTGGCTCGAGCTAGCGTCGAGATGGCGACCGGTGTGAGTCGGCTTTCGGTACACCGAGAACTGGAGCATGCCATCCACCTTTGTCACAAGGACATCAAGGAACGGCAAGCAGTTGTTCTTTTCCCGTTCCACGGTGAACTGAATGGCCGGCTCTACCGAGTTTAAGTGGGCCGTGAATGCGTCTACGGCAGAAGTTTTAAGAATGCAGAAGCAGTCGTCGACATACCGCAAAAATATCTTCGGAGTCATGTCGGCCGACTGCAATGCTCTTCCTTCCACCGCTTCCATCACGAGGTTCGCCGTTGTGACAGACACAGACGCACCCATTGCAGTACCAGTTCGCTGCTTGTAGTACTCTCCGTTGACAGAGAAGTACGTGCTGCTGAGACAAAAGTTCAACAGGCGGCTCAACTCGTCGACGCTCAGGCTTGTTCTTTCCCCGAGGTTCTTGTCACGCTCTAGTGCCTCCCGCGCTGTGGTCGTCGCCAGCTGAACGGGAACGCTTGTGAAGAGGGAGACCACGTCAAAGGGTACGAGGCATTCATCTTCGCAAACAGGAAGAGGGGACAGGAGTTCAACGAAATGGCTGCTGTTCTTTGCGTGGTCGGCGTGTTTCCCACGAGAGGAGCCAAAGTCTTGTGTAGAAAACTTGACAGGGCTCGAAGTGGAGATGTGAAAATTTCTTTTTCACATTTAATTGCTTCCCAACCAGACAGATCTCTGTCAGATGTTCACCTTTAAACCCATATATTTGCATTTAGGAGCACAGTAAAAGGCTCCTGAAGCAACCCCCCCCCAGGCTTGGTGAAAAATCACATTATGCAGCCAGCGGCATTCACCATACAAATCGTTCCCGAAGTAGCCAACAAATAGATGCCAGCAGTTTGGAAAAATAATAAATGATTCCCCAACTTTGAGCATTCACCTATAGGTGACGCATTGGTATCCCAATGCACCACCTGCTAGGCCTCTAAGTCAAGACCGTGACTGGAATCAGGCCCACAATGTTTCTTGGATAAGGTGTATTAAAGGGATACAGGATAGATTTTAATTCCTTTATTTAAAATACCTTTAAATAAAATCATATTAGAGCTGATTAAGGCGCATTAGGTGGATTAAGACAGATCAAAACGCATTAAGATGGACAATGGGATATTAGATTTTAATGTTAAGAGGCTAGTGTACATTAACAGGGGTGGAATATGTCAGTTAAAAGTAGATTAGGGTGGATTAAGAAGAATTGCAGCACACTAGGGTTGACTAAGGAATATTAGAGTAGATTAAAATGGATTAAGCCATTCATATGTGGCTTCAATAGGCTTAACTTAATGAATCTGAGCCCAGTCATCCATGGCTTAGTCTTCACTTAATTAGGCCTGCCGTAATGGTTTTTACAATGCGAGGCTTAGGGTAATTATGCTTCCGGAAATGATCCATCACTTAATTCATCCTTCGTCAATTAGCCGTACTTAAATGAGCTTGGTTTAGTTATTCTTACTTTAAATCAACCACACCTAATTAGTCTAAGCTTTGTTACTTGACTTAGTTGTACTAGCTTTAGAAGGTACGCATAATTAATCAATTAATCAATCCTTTATTTCAAACATTATGTTGCAAATTGTTGAGCGTACTTCAGGCGAAAACCTGTGCAAGGCATATGTGTGCCAATTTCCGTAACTGCGCTACATATTCCGAAATTGACTCATTCTCAAGTTGTGCTCTTCTGTGAAAATTTGCCCGTTCGCTAATCACAGATGGCTTCGGTGACCAATGGTCGCCAAGAAGTTTTAAATGCGAAGCATTCCTTAGCGAACTTCGGCGAGTTTGAGCGTATCTATCTATCTATCTATCTATCTATCTATCTATCTATCTATCTATCTATCTATCTATCTAGCCGCCTACGATTTTGTGCTCTCCTGGCCGTTTCGCTAATGGGATGCTTACGAAAATTGGTATGCCACAACATGGCTTCATGACGAACATAAATGACATGTCATAACATGAAAATCATGAGGTGCATGTCATGAGCGGCATGATTTACATGCCACGGTCTTGGTGCTCTCCTGGCCGTCTCGCTAATGGGATGTATGCGAAAATTGGTTTGGCACGACATGACGGCCCCACGAACATAAATGGCAGGTGATAACCTCAAAATCCTGATATGCATGTCATCAGTGGCATGATTTACATGCCACGGTCTTAGTGCTCTCCTGGCCATTTCGCTAATGGGATGAATGCGAAAATTGGTATGCCACAACATGACTGCCTGACGAACATAAATGGCAGGTCATAACTTGAAAATCATGACATGCATGTCATGAGTGGCATGATTTACATTCCACGGTCTTAGTACTCTCCTTTCATTTCGCTAACGGGATGTATGCGAAAATTGGTATGGCACAACCTGACGGCCTCACGAACATGAATGGCAAATCATAAAATGAAAATCATGATATGCATGTCATAAGTGGGATGATTTACATGCCATGGTCTTGGTGCTCTCCTGGCCATTTCGCTAACGGGATGTCTGCGAAAATTGGTATGGCACAACATGACTGCGCGACGAACATAAATTGCAGGTCATAACATGAAAATCATGATATGCATGTCATGAGTGGCATGATTTACATGCCACGGTCTTAGTGCTCTCCTGGCCATTTCGCTAATGGGATGAATTCGAAAATTGGTATGGCACAACATGACTGCCTGTCGAACATAAATGGCAGGTCATAACTTGAAAATCATGACATGCATGTCATGAGTGGCATGATTTACATTCCACTGTCTTAGTACTCTCCTGGCCATTTCGCTAACGGGATGTCTGCGAAAATTGGTATGGCACAACAAGACTGCCTGACGAACATAAATGGCAGGTCATAACATGAAAATCATGATATGCATGTCATGAGCGGCATGATTTGCATGTCGCGGTCTTGGTGCTCTCCTGGTCGTTTCGTTAATGGGATGTATACGAAAATTGGTATGCCACAATATGACTGCATAGCGATCAAAATAATAGGCCACAATGTGGAAAGTGTGACATGAATGTCATGAGCGACGTGATTTACATGCCACGCGTTTCGTTAATGGGACGTATACGGAAATCGGCATGCCACAACATGACTGCATGACAATCATAAATCACAGTTCACAACACGAAAATCATGACATGCATGTCATGAGTGACATGATTTACATGCGAGGGTCTTGGTGCTGTTCTGGCCGTTTCGTCAGTATGATGTATACGAAAATTAGTATGCCACAACATCACTGCATGACGAACATGACTGACAGGTCACAACATGAAAATCATGATATGCTTGCAATTAGCGACATGATTTACATGCCACGCGTTTCTTTAAAGGGATATATGCGAAAATTGGTATGCAACAACATGACAGCATGATGAACATAAATGACAGCCCCGCCACGGTGGTCTAGTGGTTATGGCACTCGGCTGCAGATCCGAAGGTCGCGGGATCGAATCCCGGCCACGGCGGCTGCATTTCGATGGAGGCGAAATGTCGATGCCCGTGTCCTGTGCGATGTCAGTGCACGTTAAAGAACCCCAGGTGGTCAAAATTTCCGGAGCCCTCCCCTACGGCGTCTCTCATAATCAGAGCTGGTTTTGGGACGTTAAACCCCACATAACAACAACTACAACAACATAAATGACAGGTAATAACATGAAAATCATGACATGCATGTCATGGCGGATCTACATGCCACTCGTTCCGTTAATGGGATGTATACCAAAATTGCTATGGCACAACACGACAGAATGACGAACGTAAACGGTAGGTCATAATATTAGAATCATGACACGCGTGTAATGAGCAGCATGATTTACATGCCATGGTCCTGGCGCTATACTGCCGTTTCGTTAATGGGGTGTATACGAAAATTGGTTTGGCACAACATGGCTGCATGACGATCATATATGACAGGTCATAACATGAAAATCGTGACATGATCTGCATGCCACTCGTTTCGTTAATGGGATGTATACCAAAATTGCTGTAGCACAACGCGACTGCATTACGAACGTAAACGACAGGTCGTAACGTTAGAATCATGACATGCGTGTATGAGCGGCATGGTTTACATGCTACAGTCTTGGTGCTCTTGCTGCCGTTTCGTTAACTTCATGTTTACGAAACTCGGTATAGCGAGACAACAATGCAAATCCATTTTACGTTACTGATGCGTGCTTCGCATTTCCTTGATTCCCACTGCACGGGGGATCTGCCAATTTTTCTTTAACAGCTCGAAACCTCTAGCAGGCGGCAATTCCGGTGCGGTCAACGACTTGAGAAGACTGTACATCTTTGGGCCTATGAAACTCAAAAAAGCGGGTACATTGTCGTCTTCGGCAATACGGTTGACCTGAAGAAAGGACGACAAGCGTTCCTCGTACGAAGGCCATTCGCTTGCGGACTCGTCAAAGGGCTTGATGTGTCCCAGTCGACCAACGATTTGCGTCACTGCACCCGCCGCTGCCGGACCTTCGACTGCAGTGTCCGTTTGCTGAAGACATCGGTCAGAATCCCATCTTCGTCGCCCATGTGATGTGTTCCTCGGGTTTTGGGGGGGGGGGGGGGGGGGAGAGAGAAACAGCAGACGAAGGAAGAAGGCGAAAGCAAAACCAAACGTGGTGTGGTGGTGTGTGTATTCCATGACGGCTCATCGTGGAATGCAACTCGCTGGCCACATGACTGGGTTAATATAACAATGTGTCACGATAGTCGCGCCGCCGCTATCAATCTAGCGGCGATGATAACACAACATCAACCACAGTTTATTAGATCTGCATACTTGTTTTCACTCACAGGCGTCATGGATTATTGGAAAACAAAAATGCCATCTCATTTCTTTCCGGGTTAAGGCATGAACGTGAATACCGTCGTTTTCATATTTATTGAAAAGAGAAGGGACAGTGTAGACTACAGACTGCATAAGTAATTAGTACGCCTTTTCGGGACAAGTCATTTGCACTGGCTACGGGTGCGTCGGCGACTTAAATGCCGCTGTAGTCCTGACAGCGATTTCAAAAGTGAGGAGAACTTTTTAGAGGAAAACGAGTACGAATCAGCAAACGAAAGTGATACACCTCAGTAACTCATATTATGTTAAATTTGGTGAAAAGGTGTAGTGTTGTGTGGACATGCCAAACGTTGGCTATAATTCGAAGTGCACCTGTCTGAGGAACAAGAAGTTTTTGTATGGTAGTATTTGTAGCGATGCCTCACAAAAGCGTGCAGTAGTTAATGTGTGACGGAAATAGTGCCTGATAAATTTGTAATTTTACGTTTTCCGGAAAGAAATGGCGACATCATGAGAAGGCACCTGTTGCTGATACCAAGGATTTCGACAACATGTCAACATGGGGTGTCTAGTTCAGTGCAGTATTCTAAACGGCGCCAAGTACCTTGTGTTCGCTTACAATCTCAATTGGTACATTATCTGCCTGTAGTTCGTCGAATGAAGATACCTGTCTACCCCTGGTCCTAAACAGGATTCCTTTAGGTTCTTTGTTATTAATTTTGAGGCCGTTGCAACAGGACCGTTCTGATAAAGTGGAAAGGAGCTCGTTCCCCTTACAAATGACCTCGCCAGCCACTGGACCAGAGACAAGCAGACTGGTATCATCCGCGTATGGAACGATTGTTGCCTCGTTCTGCGTGCCTATCATGTCGTTAATGTAGACATCGAACAGAAGGCGGCCTAAGACGCTACCATGTGGGACTCCTGGCCCTCCTGCCCTGTCAGAGGAAATACTATTTCCTATGACAACGCACTGCCTACGATCAAGCAGATACGAACACATCAGAGAATGAGCCACTCCGCGGACACCATAGGCCATCAGATTTGTTAGAAGAGTTTTGTGCTGTAGACAGTCAAATGCCTTACTATAGTGAATAAATATTCCGAGAACTAAGTTTCCTTTTTCTAGGCTACTGATAATTAATTCCTTCTGGATAGCATTGCGGTTTCGGTAGAGCGTCCTTTGCGGAAACCATGTTGACAGTCATTTGGAGCGTTATGTTTCGTAAGGAAGCCATTTAGACAAGAAATAATAATTTTTTGCAGACCCTTGGAAAATATTGGCAGTATTGAGATCGGTCTGTGATTGCATAAGTCGTTTTTATCAACACCCTCGAATAGGACTGACACTTTGGCTGTTTTCATTGCACTAGTGAAAGAACCAGATTCAAAGACGAAGTTAAATATGTATGTTAAGTAGGGTGCAGTAATATCAATCACGTATTTTACAGGACTAACTTGGAACCCAACAATATCAGTTGCTTTTGTGTTTTTCAGTCCCATTATTATTCGACAAACTTCTGCATTATCTGTCGGCACCAAAAAAAAAATAGTTTGCTGCACTTTTCTGTGATCGCCGCGTCTATGGGGCCCATTGTACTAGCCGCCACGTTTGTGATGTACTGGTTGAATGTTTCGGCCAAGGGTGTGCCACAGATTTTTAATTATTTAAGTCTAACTCAGGAGAATCGGATCTCTTTGGAATAAATACATCGTTTATTCAATAAATTATGTCTGGTTTCTCTTGCGCATCATAAAACAGGCCATGTTAATAGTTTATTTAAATAGGGCTAGCCCAATTATCCATGACATAAACAATCGTAGCTTAATTAGGTTTGGCTTATCAGTCATTCATTGTTGAGTCCCGGATTATTGGTCATAACCTAATTACACTTGTCCTAATTTGTCTTCCTTTAAATAAATATGGCCTGATTACATTGAACTCGTATATTAGACTTAGTTACATTACTTTATATAGGATTCACTTAATTACATTTACCTTAATTAGATATTA
This sequence comes from Hyalomma asiaticum, assembly GCA_013339685.2. Lineage (NCBI taxonomy): Eukaryota > Metazoa > Arthropoda > Arachnida > Ixodida > Ixodidae > Hyalomma > Hyalomma asiaticum. The sequence goes on from CM023482.1 coordinate 30,137,780, forward strand.
TTTAATTATCCACTCTTTTGTTTGGATTTATTCGTCTCAATTTTATTAGGCTTAACATTGATAGCCTTAGCCAGATTAGCCTTAGAATATTTAGCCACTTAAGTAGGCTTTATTTATTTGTCATAGCCTAATTAAGCTTGGAATCATTAGGTCGGCTTAATTGGCCCTGGCCGGCATAAGCTTCAATGAATTAGCTTTATTTTGCCCGATTCAGTTAGACTTAGCTTGATGAGGCCTCGCCTAACTAGTCCTGGCAAGCGGAAAGCGGCTTTGCTATAGCATGGCATGGTTATGCTCGCGTTACATAGCCTAGGGGAAATCCAAACTAGAAGAGAAGCTCAGGGGAAGATGGATGCTTGAATCGATGAACAAATCGCAAGGTACGATTTAAAACAGGGAATGTCGCGGGAGCCAACGTTTCGACAAGCGGACTTGTCTTCGTCAGGGCCGCCCTGACGAAGACAAGTCCGCTTGTCGAAACGTTGGCTCCCGCGACATTCCCTGTTTTAAATCGTACCTTGCGATTTGTTCATCGATAGCCTAGGGGAGTTTTCTTCGGATCCCACTTTCACCAATAGCTTAAAGAGCTTCCCTCTAAAATTGTACTAGTGCTTGTTATAGTGTACTCACATATTAAACTCATCCATCTGCCTTACCGCAGCTGAACGCACCATATCGCACGTTAATCTGTCCGCACCTATGGGTTCTACCGCTGAACGTCTTCCTTTTGAGTCATTGTAATCGCGCGTTCAAGCCCAACAGGGTTATTAACCCGCCTACACCCTTCTGAAAGCTCCGTATATACGGAAAGAGCATTTCCTTACATACGCTATTACGGTAATACGGAAATCCGTACATATGTATTCCGCATCACTTCAATATATCCGCTCCGTATCACATCCGTATATGCGCATTCCGCATTACTTCCGTACACTGCTCTCCATATCGCTTCCGTTCATCCATACTCCGTACTACCTCCACGCAATATCCGTAAAATACACTCTAAACCAATATGTACGAAAAGTGGGCATGCTGTTCGTTCTTTCGGGGACTAAGTGCGCTGCCACAGATTTTGAACCAATTTTGCAGTAACTGAGAGACTAACAGCAGCGGTTCAAGTTTTTCATCCCCTGCAGTTCGCACTCGATGGTTTAAAAGTTGCCTTCGGTAGAGCATTCCAGGCAGACGAACTGTTGAACTAGTTCCGACCAACCGAAAAAAAACGGAGGCTGCCCACTGCGTTCAGATTTTTACTCTATTTATCATTATTTTATATCACACATACCCACTTTATCAGCATTTAATATGACATGTATAGACTCCCATCAATTCAAAGGAACATAACACACGTACACACGCAAACATACACGCAAGCATATCAAAGTAATGGCCACTCACCTCACGCAACCGTTCACCGACGATCGGGTATATATACCCACGTATATTACCTAACGTGTGGTGTTAGGTAATATACGTGGGTATATATACCCGATAATAAAATGTGGCGTTAGGTAATATACTCCTGTTGAGCGCAATTACAAAATAAATATTCCCAGAACAGCCGTGCGGTTAGCGTTGCCTCTTAGATAATTCTGCACTAAACAGAGCTGTTAAGCAAAACTCGTCATATGGTGAGCTCTTTTTAGGGGCGAAGCTCCTTAAAGCGGCACCCGTTCGTCCCTAGTCGTAGTCGTAGTGCGTAACCAGTCTTACGCTTTGACCTCCAAGGTGGTGCCGGTGGGAGATTTCTCCTGCGCGTTGTTGAACAATAACAAATTTGCAGCGTGCGCGTTAACTAAAAGCCGAATTCTTCTGTCTCTCATTCCCCATTAGCATCCATTGGCAAGTTCCAGTAGGAAACGTTAGTAGAAGTAGAAGTGTAAGTGTTAGCTAAAAGCCGACTTCTTCTGTCTCTCATTCCCATTAGCAGCCATTGTTTACCTCCAAGGTAGTGCCTGGTGAGATTTCTCCTGTGCGTGATTAAACAATAAAATTTTGTTCAAAACGCCGTTGATTGATGAAATAAACCAACGAAAGACGCCAGATGTTTTCTAAAAGCAAACGAAAAGACGCCAGATGTTTCTAAAGCAAAACGAAAAGACGCCAGCTGCTTAACGAAAGACGCCAGGTGTTTTCTAAAGCAATGGTTTTATATTCAAAACCATATCGCGATACAGGTTTGTCAATCGTTTCACGTCGATTTTATCGGGCGAATTAACGGAAGAAATTTCACGGTTTAACCGATGATTACTTCCAGGAGCTTCGCCCAATCTCATCATCATTCACCTCGTGGATCTGCCGTCAATTTTTTTTATTTAGCGAATCACAAGTTGTAGCTAGCACCACGTAGACTGAAGCGAACGCGCGTTCACAACGCCATGCGCGAGCTCATAAAACGCCCCTGAGCACAGTACACAAACACAGTAACCGCAAGCATTCAGCAGCTGCGGCGAAGAAACGTACATAACTGTACCTATGTGATGATGATTACCTAGATAAAGAGGCTAACTGCCCACGATGTGTACACACGTCAGAATAAGCAGTATTCAATATTCTACTTCCTTCTCTTATAGTTTCTGTATCATTCTGTAGCTCCGTATCCGTATCTCCGTGTCCGTATTCCGTATCCGTATCTCCGTATCCGTATCCGTACCTCCGTATCCGTATCTCCGTATCCGTATCATTCACGCAAATTCTTCTAATTCCTTACAGCTGTTTCCATTGCTTGTGAGGCCTCCGCATCGTCCGCCCTTTCAACGAGTATTAACCCGTCTACAATCACTTATCAACTATTACCTAACTTTGAGTTAGCTAAAGGAACGCGGATTCGCTTTGGTAATGGCGCCGTCTAATGTGACGCTATCGTATGCACAACATCGAAGGCAAGCAGCGGACAGACAAAGTAAGCGCGCACACCTCTGCGCCTAAATGCTCGTGATGAACGCAAACAGATCATAGGAGCATCGAAAAAAAAATACAGTGATCGCGACGGGCACGCGACAGAGCCGAGGCGTTGATCGAGGAGGCAGCCACAAGTTTGTGCCGCCAGCAGCCCCCGGATGTCGTGTCAAGTTCTGCTTTCAATCAGCCACTGTGATACGGCGTATGGCAGTGACGTAAGGCGGTGGTCGGGGCACCTCCTTCGGCACCGCCTACGAGAGCTCTATGGGCTCTCTTTGACAAAGTGAGACGGACCTTGAAAGGGAAGTTTTCCCGACGCAATTTCTTCGCTCCAAGCAAACATTTTTGAAAAGTTCTTCGGCTGTGAATTTCTGAGAGGCTTTCAATGCACACCCAGCTGTTTTCAAAACCAAGCGAGTGGGATGGTTTGGGGCCCCCTAAAGGAACTCAAGGTGATCATCACTACTCTCGAGCCTTCCACAACGGAGAGCGCCTCAAAACCGCGGGTGGGTCTGGCACGCAAGATTCCATTAATTATTATCGGAGGTATCGCGTCTAGAAAGTACTTGTTTCGGCTCTACAACGGAACATGCTAAGAGTGAACTGGGGCCCCTTTTATGCGACGTACATACATGACACAATAAGTCATTTGGCATGCGTAGGCGAAAGATTGCCTCCCTTGGGATCGGAAGTGTGCGGCTAGGTTGGTTTAATGAAGGCCAGAAATTATCTGCCGTAGAATCATTTCTTTTCCTGGGAACCACGCGGATTTCATCGTCTCTGGTAGTGTATGGCGCCGCTGCGTATCGCTTGGTCAGGATATTGACTGATTGCTGGGGCCTTATGTCCCAACGGTACAATATGATTCACAGACGCTTTAGTGGAGGGCTCCATAAATTTCGACAACTTGGGGTTCTGTAATGTACGCTGACGTCGCACAGGACATGCGCCTCAATATTTTGCCTCCACGGAAATTACGTCAGGTTATGGGCCCCAGCAGATTGTGCCTGTAGATGATCCTGGCGTAGTTGAGGTCCTGTCTTGCAGTTGCCAGTTCCTTCGACGTAGACATAAGAAATAGCCGCGCCCTTGATGACATACACACCTTGCCACTCGCTGTCATGTGGTGGTGACGCTGAAGAAAGCAGCGACCAAACTGTTGAAACATCAAACGTTTCATTGGGCGACATTGTGCCCAGTATGAAGGCAACTCTAACTGTAGAATGATAGCTGGGAGCACAACCGTCTGTAGTCGATAAAACTGATCATCATTGAAATGCGTTGGCTTTTATACATGCGTCACAGTACGTTCTGGCATTATCAGCCATGCTCGCGTGCAATCTACAAAATACGCCAACATACGCGTCGGGTATGAGAAGCTCACGCAACAATCGCCATTCCCGAGGTAGCATGCAAGTTAGGCGCGGCCTGCGCGCAGTCATAACGAGCGTCACAAGAACAGGGCGAAGGCGGTTTTCACACAAACCAACGCAACGAAGTGCCCGTGGCATTACATAGAGGGTCATATTCGCCCGCGTGTCGGCGTGTCACTTTACGACGAAGGCATCCTGCACTTATCAATACCATCAAATGCATACAAATTGTAAATATATGTCTTATTGGGGGAGCGCACGAAGCTGCATCCCTATGTTTTATCGGCTTCGGCGGTGTGGGTATGCACGAGGAACTCAGGTCGCACTTAATTTGTTTATATGGGCTCTTTTTATAGTGGTTTCGGTTGGGGAACCCGCAAGTACCGTCCGTAATTATTTGTAGGCGAAAAAAAAGCGCCATTCGCATCAAAATGCTAGCAGTGGTCTGGCTTGTTTATTTGTTTATTCACTGATTTATTCATATCAGTTATTTATTTGTTTTGTTAGTTAGTTAGTTAGTTAGTTAGTTAGTTAGTTAGTTAGTTAGTTAGTTGCGACTGCCTCGGCAGTCGCCACGAAGGATCCGTTACATCGTGGGTGGAAAATTTCATCAAAGCTAATGCAGCGGATCATCCTTGGCCACCTTGAGCGGTACCTTGACCACTACAATATTTATCCAAGCTCGATGGCTCGTTACCGACGTCACCGCTCATTCATCGACATTGCGGTTGATCTCGTTTCGCATGTTCAGGACGAAAGTTCCCGTAAGCGATTGTCCTTAGCTTTGTTAGACGTCAAAGGCGCGTACAATAAGGTATTGCGTGAGGTCCTACTCGACGCTCTTGCGACGGTTAGCCTAGGTGGTCGAGTATTTCTGTGCATTCAAAGTAACCTGACTGCAACGTAATTCTTTTCGTGAACCGACGATGGCCCAACTATACGTGATGCTATAATAGCAGGCGCGTTCCTCAAGGACGAATTATCAGCCCAACGCTATTTAACATCGCTCTTATTGGGATTGCTGAATGCCTGCCAGCTACCCTCAAGATTTGAAAATACGCATTTAAGATCTGAAAATACACACACGTGTCTGGGCTTCGGCAGTCACGCGTCCTCAAGTACGTGAGCAGTTTCAAAGAGCAGCAATTTTAACTGCGAGCTATTTATGCAAGCAAGGTATCAGCATATCACCAGAAAAACACGTACTTGTGACATTCACTCGGAAGCCAACGACGCCATATACCATTATGTCGACGAGTAGACTGTTTTGAAGTCAGAAACCACCGGTTTCTTCGCATAATCATTGACAGCGATCTGTGCTGGGACCCTAAGGTGACGCCCATGCGAAAACGCACCATGAAAAGTCGTGCGAACTCTCTAGAAAGCTCTCAATAACTGCAATAACAGTATTGTGCATACTGCACCACGTCTACCGGGACCTTGTGTGTTAAAATGTTGCCCTTTATCAGAAGAAAGCGAACATGTGCCCAAATCAGTTTTTGAAAAACGCTACTTCCATGGCATATGGGCAGTGTCGAAAGTGCTGAACAAGTTTCTCACATCTACAATTCATATTTCAGCCACAGTAACAGTTTCTATCAAGGACAAGCTATATATTTTGACTAAACAAATGTACCAAAAATGGGCTATTTCATGCCGAACTACAAGTAGTGCAGCAGTAAGCATCCAGATTATATCCCTGGTGGCCACAAATTGCCTAACAAAGACACAGTAATTCTGTGTTTCACTTTACTCAAGTTGGGCTTCTGTTTTTCTCTAATTTTCTCATAATGAAAATCTTGCTGTAGTGGCAAACTTGCAGAGCAATATCCCTGCCTTCGGAGCACCTAGCACAGCCATTTTTGTTGTGGCGTGCAGATTTATCTGTAGAGTACACAATGGTAGGAGTGAATTTTCAAATAACATCACTGAACGTGTGTCTGCAACACCGATATTCAGACTGCTGTAGCTTTGCCAAAAATCATAAAATGAAAAAATACTCCTACCATTGTGTACCTTATATGTTTTAGCATCTACAGATGTGTCAATGGTAGCTCTCTGATAAGGTTATTCTGTGCCATTGTACTGGCAAACAAAGCGTAATTAATTTTAATTATCTCTAAAACTAATTGACATAGGAGAAACATAATCATATTTTTTGATACATTTATAAGTGTGGCATTCAAGGGACTCTCCTACTATAGTAACGTCCAACGCAACCTTCTTGATCATCCGTGCATGTTATAGTTGAGTCGTAATGAGGCGCTCAATATTGTTTGAAAGTTTGTTTTCAGTTAAATGCAAAGCATTTGTTGGCAGATTTCAGCAACCTTGGCTATGCCTACCTATCTAGCCGCCTACATCTTGGTCTTTCCCTGATCGTCTCGATCGGTTGGTATAACAGAAAGCAGGGATGACCGGCTGCGAATGCACAACGAACAGGAATCATTAATTTAAAGTCACAAACGTAATGTACTTGTCATACGCATTAAGATTAACGATAACCCCATTGCATGTGGCGCATACCTTCCCGCGGAATAAGAGTACGCTCCACAGGTGACTTGAGATTAATGTTACAGATTACGTCAATCAAGAATCAACAAAAATACCCTGACAATTCGATGAGCGCACACTGCATGGTCTAAGCAAGTGAGCTTGTATTGTAGCCTGTGATTCATGTGTGAGCAAGTAAGTAGACCCAAACTGGCAAATATGTTTTGATGACCGAAGTCAAGTAGCCATGTGGTAGGAATCGAACGCGGGTCCGCTAGGTGCGAACCAAAAGACGCGGCGACTTGTCCATGGCGTGATGGTGCGCGCAGGCAGCTTTTACAGCCGTACAGTTTCTGACAGGTGAAAATGTGGACCCACCGTCTATGCAAGTTTCTTAGGACCGCTGTGCCGGGAAGGGAATTATGGTGCGTTTTTCTGACGAGGGTTGTGTTGGCTGGCGTCAAGCGAGGCTTTGACTCATGCGTGGTTAAGGCTGCGTAACGAAAGCTTCTCTTAAAACATTCGTAAACGGATGTCATTCATCCCTACGTAACCTTTCAATAAAATGTTATTGACTTGCAGGCCGCATTCAAACGGTGATAAGAAGAAACACACGACAGACGGACACCGAGCGAGCGTTGACGTTGTCGCCTGTCATCCAACTTTAGCGGCAAATCACTTCTCACGTTTGATAAGACGGTGTATAGAAGCAAAAGTTCTCTAAATAATATTGAAAATTCTTTTTCTTTAATGACAAGAAAGAAATAGCTGATTACGCGCCCTGTCAGTTCAAAATTATTCATTAGGATGTGTGGAACCCATCCGAGCCAGACGCCTCTCCGGGCTCTTCGTGCACGATGGCGATCCGAATCCTACACATCCCAGCATTCACATGCTCACATGCGTTCGAGTGACACTTTCCGTCTAAGTACAAGTACGAAACTGTCTGCTTAGTGCAATGGAAAAAGTAATGAGCACGTATTATTGCCAGTCCATCGCTCCGCGCTCATTATACGCGCATCCGCGAAGCGTAGCGGGCATGCTACCTCTGATACGCCGGTCCTCTATACCGACGTGGCACGGTACCCAAAGACAGGCCATGTGTCTTGTCGTAGTAGACAACAACGACACTCTAATGCCTCGTTCACACTGGTAAATCCGGCGTCTACATTCGACGGAATTCTCTTGCCGCCGAAAACCGCGTAGTTCACACTGCTTTCCGGCCGCGGAACCGGCGCCGCCGGAAAGTGACATAGCGCCATCTGCCGAGCGCAGGTCGAACCTTTAAAAAAATGCGGCATCGCCCGGATTTACACCCGGTTCCACCGGTTCTACGCTCGTGCGGATCTTGTCCGTTTTGTTTCTGTGCCTGAGAAACAAGCGGTACTGCTAGTCTGGCTGCGAAATACGTTCTGGTGATGTATGACAGGCGGAAACACCACCAGCGGTGGTGTGCTTGTCCTGGAATACATGAACGCGAGAAGCTTGGTCACGCCGTGAAAGTGCTATTCGTTGTGCGAAATTGTGACATGGACACGTGGATTCCTACAACGAGTAAGTGGAGAATGGCTGTTATTCGTGACACTACACAACGCGCGGCGTTTCCCGAAGAAAAATGGGTGTTTACGATCTAGTTGGATGTCCAGACGGGCTTCGAATACAGAGACAATCGAGCCGAACTTGGCCGCCATTTTTCGAATTTGTGACTCGCGGTTACATGACATTCCTATTGGTCCGCGGCGGGAAATCCGGCGGCAGCGGCCGCAAAAATCGCTCCCGGAGCGATCGGCGCGGATAGGGCTGTTTCGGCGGATCTCGCTGTCGCCGAACAGGTTTCCGCGCTTCTCCGGCCGCCGGATTGCTCAGTGTGAACGCCCCATAAGCGTTCCGGCCACGTTAACACTAACGACAGTGCCATTGCGGAAGAGGCGGCTGTCGAATTGGCTATTGTACATGCTTCTCTCCTACCAGCACGGGACGAACCTACGACAGTGGTCACTGACTCGCAAACTGCCTGCAGGAACATAGCACAAGGAATGGTGACACCGTAGACACACCGTATTCTGACATCTTTACACCCCTCATCACTACACAGGGTGCGTATCGTTTGGACACCTGGACACTCCTCTCTCCATGGCAATGAACGCGCTAATGCGGTAGCCCGAGAGCTTACAAACCGGGCGCCATCGCAAGAGCTGTCCAATCCAGACGACGCACCAACAGAACCATTGAACTACGCTGACACTCTAGAACATTACAGAGAAAGCCGACGTTATTTTCCCCCACCACACCATTCCCTCACCCGGGAGGAAGCTGTCGCGTGGCGGCAACTACAGACTAATTCCTTCCCATGTCTCTTCACCCTACACCTCTTTCATCCCACACAATATCCCTCATACTGTCCCTACTGAGGAGCGCAGCCCACAGTATATCACTGCACGTGGGAATGCCCATGTCCACCAGGCTGTTCCCCTATCCCATCACCATCACATTCCTCCTGGGAGACTGCGCTGACCAGCTCAGCTCCGCGGGAGCAGCGTCGGCTGATCCAGCGAGCACGTGGAGTGGCGCGAGCCAATGGGGCCCTGAACTAAGGGCTCCACCCTACGAGGAAGATCCCTCATTTCATTTAAATAAATGTTTTCTCTCTCTCTCTCTCTCCACTGCACCGCTGTGTACCACTATGCTGTCGGCAAACGCGGTAAGGCCACGTTACGCACGCACGCACTGAATATGCTGAAATACGTTCACGCTAATCGTAACACTTCAGTTATAACGCATGATTCGGCTCAGACAATTTCCTCGGTTACTGCTTCGCATGGCGTCGAGGGCCACAGTGGGAAGTACCTGCATTTCTTTTAAATGCGAAGCATTTCTTAGCGAACTTCGGCGAGTTTGAGCGTATCTATCTATCTATCTATCTATCTATCTATCTATCTATCTATCTATCTATCTATCTATCTATCTATCTATCTATCTATCTATCTATCTATCTAGCCGCCTACGATTTTGTGCTCTCCTGGCCGTTTCGCTAATCGGATGTTTACGAAAATTGGTATGCCACATCATGACTACATGACGAACATAAATGACAGGTCATAACATGAAAATCATGATATGCATGTCATGAGCTGCATGATTTACATGCCACGGTCTTGGTGCTCTATTGGCCGTTTCGCTAATGGGATGTATGCGAAAATAGGTATGGCACAACATGACTGCCTGACGAACGTAAATGACAGGTCATAACATGAAAATCATGATATTCATGTCATGAGCGGCACGATTTACATGCCACGGTCTTGGTGCTATCCTGGCCGTTTCGCTAATGGGGAGTATACGAAAATTGGTATGGCCCAACATGACTGCCTGACGAACGTAAATGACAGATCATAACATGAAAATCATGATATTCATGTCATGAGCGGCGTGATTTACGTGCCACGGTCTTGGTGATCTCCTGGCCGTTTCGCTAATGGGATGTATACGAAAATTGGTATGCCACGACATGACTGCATCATTAACGTAAATGGCAGGTCATAACATGAAAATCATGATATGCATGTCATGAGTGGCATGATTTACATGCCACGGTCTTAGTGCTCTCCTGGCCGTTTCGCTAATGGGATGTATGCGAAAATAGGTATGGCACAACATGACTGCCTGACGAACGTAAATGACAGGTCATAACATGAAAATCATGATATTCATGTCATGAGCGGCACGATTTACATGCCACGGTCTTGGTGCTATCCAGGCCGTTTCGCTAATGGGGAGTATGCGAAAATTGGTATGGCCCAACATGACTGCCTGACGAACGTAAATGACAGATCATAACATGAAAATCATGATATTCATGTCATGAGCGGCGTGATTTACATGCCACGGTCTTGGTGATCTCCTGGACGTTTCGCTAATGGGATGTATACGAAAATTGCTATGCCACGACATGACTGCATCATTAACGTAAATGACAGGCGAGAACATGAAAATCATGACATGCATGTCATAGGCGACATGATTTACATGCCACGGTCTTGGTGTTCTGCTGGCTGTTTCGCTAATGGGATGTATGCGAACATTGGTATGGCACAACATGACTGCCTGACGAACATAAATGGCAGGTCATGACATGAAAAACATGACATGCATGTCATGATCGACATGATTTACATGTCACGGTCTTGCAGCTCTCCTGGTCGTCTCGTTAATGGGATGTATACAAAAATTGGTATGCCACAATATGACTGCATGGCCAACATAAATGACAGGTCATAACATGAAAATCATGACATGCATGTCATGAATGATATGATTTACATGCCACCCGTTTCGTTAATGGGACGTATACGCAAATTGGCATGCCACAACATGACTGCATCACAAACACAAATGACAGGTCACAATACGAAAATCATGACATGCATGTCATGAGTGACATGATTTACATACGACGGTCTTGGTGCTCTCCTGGCCGTTTCGTTAATGGGATGTATACGATAATTGGTATGCAACAATATGACAGCATGACGAACATAAATGACAGTTCATAACATGAAAAGCATAACATGCATGTCATGGGCGGCATGATTTACATGCCAGGCGTTTCGTTAATGGGATGTATACCAAAATTGCTATGGCACAACACGACAGCATGACGAACGCAAATGACAGGTCATAACATTAGAATCATGACATGCGTGTCATGACCGGCGTGATTTATATTCCATGGTCCTGGCGCTATGCTGCCCATTCGTTAATGGGATGTATGGGCTCCGTCTACTGACTTAGAGGACGCTACGTAACTCTCGTCGGACGGCTCAGTCGCGCACGGTGGAAACCGAGACGACAGCGACGCGCGCGTTTCTTCGCTGCTTTGCGGGCGTGCTGCGAACCACACGAACGCTCGCTGCGTCGCCCTTTGGAAAAGTTTGCCGCAGATTTGGAGCGCTCGTCTCAAAGGAAATAAAACGAAAGAAGGTGGGACGGGCGGTCGCTGCTGCTATAGAGTTGGAGACGCGCATCGCGTTCGCGTATTTCCCTGTCACAGTCTGCCCGATTTTGCTTCTTCTCTCCGCCAGGCAGTGTATTCTGGCGCTGATGTCGCACATGGAAAACTCGACTGCGCGGAGCCTGTACGAAAATTGGTTTGGCACAACATGACTGCATGACGATCATAAATGACAAGTCATAACGTTAGAATCATGACATGCGTGTATGAGCGGCATGGTTTACATGCCACAGTCTTGGTGCTCATGTGGCCGTTTCGTTAACTTCATATGTATCAAACTCGGTATGGCGAGACAGCAATGCAAATCCATTTTACGTTCCTTATGCGTGCTTCGCATTTCCTTGATTCCCACTGCACGTGGGATCTGCCAATTCTTTTGGAGCGGCCATGCGCTGCAACATTATCAGTAATTTAAAGCATTCCTTTATTGCAGGAATGGGCTGACATATACCACTTCAGTTTCTCGGCAACAATGGACTCTTATCGGGTAAGTTCGCTACACTGCCAGGAGCTGCTCAAGGCACGAACTATGTGTGGCTCTGCTTCATTACTTTGCTTCGAGTCAAGGGTAGTGAAGAAGCTTCCACTAGCACCACGGCACGTGACGGCTGAGAGTACGGTGTCACATTTTTATATTACCAATACCGCAATTTTGGTAGTGAATACCCTGCCATATTCTGATTCTTTTGTTTTATTTCGCATTGGAAAGGAGACAAAATCGACTGCCAAGAAAGTTTTGCAACTTGGTAGGCAGTATTCACACTAGTTCACCGACCGACATACGAGTAGGCATGAAATATATATTCTAGAGAGACATCTACGTCTGGGCGATGTAGAAACTGCTTCTCAATACTAATCGTTTCCTACGCAGAAATGTTGCCCAGAAAATTCAAGTAATTGCACAAGAATATATTGCACATGAAGCGAATGCAGTATAAGACGCAAGTTACATCCCGCTAAGCTACTCGTGATTCAACAGGGGAGAAAAACAAGCATGTTACGCGCAATTGTCTCGCCCCGCACGGTGGTCTAGTGGCTATGGTACTCGGCTGCAGATCCGAGGGTCGCGGCATCGAATCCCGGCCGCGGCGGCTACATTTCGTTGCAGACGAAAAGTTCAGGCTCATGTTCTGCGCGATGTCAGTGAAAGTTAAAGAACCCCAGGTGGTCAAAATTTTCGGAGACCTCCGCTACGGCATCTCTCATAATCACAGATGGTTTTGGGACGTGAATCCCCAGAAATCAATCAACGCACAATTTTAGCGCTAATGCTACACTGGTATTGCAATTCCTTTGCAATGGAATTTCTTTCATGAGAGCTGTACACATTATTTTAAAAAAGTCGATTATTGTTACAGTCAGCCGCCTCCAAAAACTAACCTTAACTGTCGTCACAGCCTCAAGAAATATCGAGAAATCACTCTGGAGTAATCAATTACTTCCTTGCTTCACCTGTACTATTTTCTTGGTGCACAAACACATATATAGATATATAGCAGATCATAAATGGCAAGGCCGCCAGTAAATCGAGCCGTAAGTACACGTCTCGCCCATACGTACAGTCGCAACATAAAAAGAATGGTAGAAGTGACTCATGACCGCAGCGGCAAAACCGTGACACAAGGTGCTAGTGCTTCCGAGAGCGCTTACTGCAAAAATGCCAAGGAAATTCCATTTTCTAGAAAAGGGGAGGCCAGTATAATTCCACCAATAATGAATGAACAAGCTAATATTTGAAGTGCTAGCTCTTTGTTCGAGTTCTTGCAGCCGGATACACATTTAAAAATGAAATGTGATTCGCACTCAATATAGGCGGCCTCGGGAGCGCTAGCGCCACGTGTCACGATTGTTTTCGCTCAGGTCACGATTCGGTGAAATCACGGTTTCAACGATGACAGTCAGTGACGTCAACGATGTCAATTGCGAAGCACTTTAGGGCAGAGCGAGTCTCCTCATGCAGTGCTAATACTCAGAAAGCAGCAGTTGGAAACTATGCCAAGACGTGCTAATAACTGATGAAAACGAGTTAACGTGTATCCAGATTAGTAACACTACTAAAAACTAGGTTACTGTAAATAAAGGAAGTTGCAGATCAAGCTAATTCATCACACAGTGAGCTGAAACAATCCACGATAACTGAAAAATGCCTACTACAAACACAGGTAAAACCCAACTAAACACAAGCGATTCACTGCACCACAGCGTTAAAATTTATATACCACGAGGAATTCTAGAAAATTGGGCAACAGTGGGTCCAGTAAACTCAATGTGTCTATAATAAGGATGCCTAAAAAACCACAATATTTAACGAAATAAAAAATGCACATTAAGCGTAAGTAATTCCCTAGTGAGACCAAGTAAAGCAAAGTACTTCCATAAGGCACAAGCTAAACAACAGAAATGCAAGTGCAACAGACAAATCACTGCTCTGCAGTTTGTACATTTTTCACTGCAGTGGAACTGGCTTAGGTTTCTCTTACTCTGCGAATGTACCGCGGCGAACATAATGTTCTCGTAAGCTCGTGACGAATATATTCCATTGCTGAGACAGCTGTGGTGGCTCTCCCACAGTACCCCGCAATTGCCCCAACTCATTCACATTTTTTCCAGACGCACTGCTTCGTTCTTCTGAGACGTGATTTCTGTGACAGAAGTGTTTCCATTCGTTTCCTATCGAAGCCTGAAAACAAAAGAACGGAGGACCTGTTGCGTCGAGTGTCTGCACTAGCACAAAACCACGGGTTTTAAACGCACGTTTGCACACTGGACCGGTTGATCTCACTTGACTCACCTGAAACCGTTCTCTCACAAAAGGGCACAAGGGGCCTCGATCATTCACAAGCCCCGTCACAGTGGTCTAGCGGTTATGGCACTCGGCTGCTGATCCGAAGGTCGCGGGATCGAATGCGCACCGCGGCGGCTGCGTTTCGTTGGAGGCGAAATGTTGAGGCCTATCTGCTGTGCGATGCCAGCGCGCGTTAAAGAACCCCTGGCGGTCGAAATTTCCGGACACCTCCACTACGGCGTGTCTTATAATTTAAGGTTGTTTTGGGACGTTAAACACCACAAATCAGTCGATCATGCACAATTCGCAATGGCACACACAGGTCAATCATAGAACGAGCACCGAGTAATTTCTTTTCTTGTGAAACACTTTCTGTTCGAAAGGGAAGGGGTCAAGGGCTCGTTCTTTATTTGTTAGAAACAACTTAATGAGCAAACAGACGATGAAGCCTAGGAAAGCACAGGGGAAGTTACTTGTGGTATTGTAATTGTGAAGACAGTAGAAAGGAATTAAAGTGGACGAAAAGAGAAACCTTGCCTTCGGTGGGAATCGAACCCACGACCTTCGGATGTCGCGTCCGATGCTCTACCAACTGAGCTACGAAGGCGATCGTCTCCCCGTTCACTTTATTGGGTATTTATGTACGTATTGTCCTGGGAGTGTTAGGCAGCGGCACTCATGGCCAAGGCGGCTTGCGTGCAACACACTTTTTTGCCAGGAGGCGTCACGTAGAACGTGAACTTCGATGAGATGGCTGCTGCCCAACAAGCCCTCGCATGCTACCTAAGGCACCAAGTCTACCGCAACGAGGCCCAAGCTATGAAATAACGAAAGGGAAGGGGTCAAGGGCTCGTTCTTTATATCTTAGAAAGAACTTAATGAGCAAACAGACGATGAAGCCTAGGAAAGCACAGGGAAAGTTACTTGTGGTATTGTAATTGTGAAGAAAGTAGAAAGGAATTCCCTTCCCCCTTCCCTTTCGTTATTTCATAGCTTCGGCCTCGTTGCGGCAGACTTGGTGCCTTAGGTAGCATGCGAGGGCTTATTGGGCAGCAGCCATCTCATCTTAGTTCACGTTCTACGTGACGCCTCCTGGCAAGAAAGTGTGTTCTACACACGCCGCCTTGGCCACGAGTGGCGCTGCCTAACACTCCCAGGATAATACGTGCATAAATACACAATAATGTGGACGGGGGGACGACCGCCTTTGTAGCTCAGTTGGTAGAGCATCGGACGCGACATCCGAAGGTCGTGGGTTCGGTTCCCACCGAAGGCAAGGCTTGCTTTTCGTCCACTTTAATCTCTGAAATTTCCGGAGACCTCCACTACGGCGTCTCATATAATTAAGGTTGTTTTGGGACGTTAAACACCACAAATCAGTCGATCATGCACAATTCTCATTGGCACACACAGGTCAATCATCGAACGAGCAACAAGTGATTTCTTGTGAAACACTTTCTGTTCGACTACGACGTCCGTTTGCAGCAACTGTAATCCTGAAAGCAAGAAAAGAATGCTTACAAAGAAATAGCGAACTTTGCATTAGCGGCGGAAGGCTTGTGAAGGAACTAAAGTGATGGGCACTTGGCTGGTGTGGGCTTGCCTCCGGCACATCCGCATGTCGTCGTGGTCTGACGCTTCGGCAAACGCTTGGAGAAGCATTGTGAGGCGCAGCGAACGCTACTCAATGTTTCGCCTGTGTCAGTGTAAAGACGACTGCATCGAAACAGAGACGGCTGCAGACACGGCCGCGCAGCCTCTGCTTGATGTGCCTTGATTATGAGGATTGTGGTTTAGGAAGAGACACTAATTTCTGCAGCCCATTGCGGGAGCACGACTAAGCGTGCATGGGGGAAGGGACTGATAGAGATAGGAAGGGGAGAAAAGCCGTAGTGGAGGGCTCCGGAAATTTAAACCACATGGGGTTGTTTAACGTGCACTGACAGCGCACAGTGCACGGGCCTCTGGCATTTTCGCCTCCATAGAAAATGCGACCGCCGCGGCCGGGATCGAACCCGCGTTTTTTGGGTGGCGGCCGAGTACCTTAACCACTACATCACCGCGGCGGACCGTCGTCTTGCCACTTTGCTATACTAGACCACAACCTCCTCTATAAAAGATACGACCTGCCCACCGACGCCACCCCTACGGAGACGCGTAGGCCGGAAAACCGGCATGTTGGGATGGAAGGTGCCGCCAGGTGCTGCCACAACTTACCCCTTTAGAAGACGACGCTCGACGGCGGTGGTGCACTTTTGTGTGCAAGTTCTGTTTTTTAGGGGCGAAGCTCCTTATGCCTGGGTCTGTCCATCCTCCGTTTGTAGCAGCCACCTCTAGTTAGTGAAGTGCTCACTAGATGGCGTGATGCGCTGCGGTGCTCGCTTCATTCAGATGTATGGGAACGCGTAGTATGGGAGTCTGTCCGTCCGTCCGTCCGCCAGACCGTCCGTCTGTCTGTCTGTCTGTCCGTCTATCTGTCCGTCCGTCCGTCTATCTGTCTGTCTGTCCGTCCGAGCGCTGCCGTCCGAGCTACTAGTCCGTCCAAGCTAGTATGTCAATTGATCAATATATGGCGCGGAGGCACTCGCTGCGTGCTCTAGTGTGACAGGAGAGCGCTAGATTGCGACACACAGTGTCTGCCACGTCTTTGATGATGTACTGGGCAAGATTAACGGAAGATTCACGGTTTTTACCGATGAACCTCCGCAGCTTCGCCCACTCATCATTCGCCCACTCCGTGGATATGCGTGGATTTTTCCTCCGCAGTGCCTTCGCGATTAGTACGCATTTAGGCCCTATTTCGATTTTATGGTTTGTGTACCGGCTGATTCACAGTTTTAGCGTCTCGGAGCAACATCCTGTATATGAAAGTATCATAGTAGAGGGTTCCAATATTTGCTACCGGAAGACATCAACCTCTGAGCGATGCTCTTTGCATTTCGGTCTGGTTGTTTAAACGGAGGCTCCATGATGCGTAAGCAGCAAAAGCAATACACAGACCATGACATGAATAATTCGATACTTATTTTACTTATTTCTTTATCTCATGCAGTGGCACCGCAAGCCTTCGCTGTCTAGAATTTGCCGAAATAATTCATTAGTAGGCGAGACAGTGCAATTCGGAAACCAGAAACCGGAGTTCTCGCAGCGTGAAATAACATATTGTACGAACGACTTATACGCGGTCGCACGTGTAAGACTTCGCGATAGGAAGGAATGGTTGTGCTGCGCTTGTGTCTAGCCAAATTCCTACGACAGAAGCATGCGATAACACCGACGGCTTGCGGCAACCTTGTTACAGCGAGTATTGGCGTCTGAAATATTTTCAAAGGGTCTATTAGCGCAGTTTATTGCAGTTGCGGCCGCCTTTCCAGCATCGGTGAAGCTTCCTCGGCATTGCCGCATATATCTCGCCTCGCGATGCGACCACACTTTACAACTGGTCCATTGTCTCGTGACTCCCAATAAAAGCGTTACGTGACAAAGAGTGTCTGCGCGCATTACTGCACCATGCATTCTAGCTAGCTGTCTGCCTGCCATATAAACGACATTGAACCATCACTATTCTACTCCAGGAGTTTTTATATCTCCCATCACGTTATTAGCTTGTACAATTCCTGATCAAGGGCTTTATTTTCCAATTGTTTCGTTGACATTATTCCCGTGACATTCACGTTCAACATGTGCACCGCCAGCCACAGTTTTTTTAGCCTGCTCAGTAGTGTGCCCGGAATTAGGGCGAGAAGGAAGAAGCACGCGGCTGAACACCGCACATTCGGCATTGCATAAAAGTGCACGCGCACTCTTGGGGACGAAAACTAATTATGACGATAGATTTTTCATACGGTCACCGTAATTATGATTTCGTTACCGACTTCGCTGTTAAAAAGCTCCTGCAGGTCTCCTAACGAGAAACCTCGGGAGCTACGAAGCATGCGGTGATGCGCCGGTGTTTCTCACGGGAACACGTCACTCGCTGCTAATGGGCAGTGGTACAGAATGCATTTTCTTTCAGGTGTAATCATATTTGCATTTATTTCATTACAGACATGTTTCAACTCTAGTTTGACAAATTGCATTGCCGTGCTCACGAAGACGTTAGACGTCGAGAGTCCGGACTTATTAATAGAAATTTGTTAAAATCGCTTCTGATAAGATAAGCCTACACATATACTGTTTGAAAACACTGCCTCTAGTACTGGCTCCCACTTCCTGTCGACTGGGCAAAACTAGTTTCAACAAATTTTTGTCGTGTGATCCTTTAGGTCATGATTAATCCCGTTCCTTAAATTATTCTGAATCATGTTAGTTTAATTTGAGCTAGCTTTGATGAATTATGCCCTTCTTTTTGTCTTTGCATTTAGCACTTCTTTGTGAGCGTGACCACGACGACGTGAGGCGCAAGAAGCCCAGAGCACGGTTGACTGACTTCCGGGATTTTACATCCCAAAAACACGCTATGATTATGAGAGAGGCCGTAGTGGAGGTCCAAGAAAATTTCAACCACCTGGGGTTCTTAACCACCTGGGGTGCACTGACATCGCACAGTACAAGTGCCTAGACATTTCGCCTCGATCGAAATGCACCCAGGACAGAGGCCATGGTGAAAGAAAGATACCTTACACTGTGCCGAGGTCTCATAAGGTGCTTCGCACATATAAAGAATTGTTAGAATTCAGTTCCATGAACAGATGTGACATCAGGAACGTTCAGCCATCACGGTACTTACTAAAATTCAAAAACCCGCACCACTGATACATGCACTGCATATGCGGGCATGAACTACACGTAAGAAAAACACCAGGCCTGCGCGGAATTGCAGGACAGTGACAGTGTAAGCTGGAGGAGCGACCTTCTCAGTGGTCATTGTAAACGCTTGGGGATCTGGCCAAGTGTTCGAGCCATCAGGTATATCGAAGGGCCAAGTCGGCTTTGTTTAGCAATTATGAAACTTCTAATTGAAACCAAAAGAATTTTACCTTAATTTCTGTCATTTGTGCTTCGCCAATTTTACCTTAATTTCTATCATTTGCGCTTCGCCAAGCCAAACATATTAAAGTACTCTTTGAGTCAAAACAGTTTTGGCCAATCCCCTGCATTGGGTATGTGCCAACTTACAGAGGAGGAAGGGAAGATGTCGGGTTGCAGTCGGGGCTGCGCACGTCGCCTGTCGCGTGACGCATTGCACTATACTACAAAACTGCTTCACGAGACAGCGCTTTGTAATAATGATGATGGTAAAGTTGAAGAAGATCGTTTCATGTGGATGATGTTGATAGTGCTTCCGTAATGGGGGGAGAGCTAAAAAGCATGCATCCCTGTGTTACTGAGGTTCCTCTGCTGGCTTATACCTGTTGAGGTCTATAAGCGATGATTTTTCAAGCACAGGCGTAGCTCAGTAAATCTTTTGTGGCGGAGAACATGAAAAACGGGACTGTTCGGAACGTCGTCTGGGCAGAGGTACTGCTTCGGCTGAAGCCAGAGATGACGACCGCATTGTGGTTCCGTGGATCTGTTCTTCTGCACGTGGATTTAGCTGGTCGAAACATACCGGGTTCAAGACTTCCGAGATGCTCTTCGGGGTGCCATCAACTTAAAGAAAATAAGTTCGACAGGACAGTTTCAAATGTCCCATGTGCGGTATGTCTCGTGCAAGTCGACTTTGACGAAAACAAAGCTTGTCATACGCGGTGAATTTCTTGTAAAATGTCGACGATGCCTTCTGATTGATCCGGCGCCGACAAAAGTCAAGATGAAACTTCTATGGCTTCTTGAGCACTTAGAAGGCGCCTATATTAGGGAGGCACTGCAGGCTTTCGGAAAGGTGAAGCTCATAAACAGAAAGCTGAGAAGTGGCGGACATGCAGCAAATGCGGGCGCTCAATCGTGATGTGCTGTTGTCCCTTGTTGATGGTGTCCGAGTGGGCGATATTCGACACGTCCTTGCTATCTGTGGAATACAGAGCCTTGCACTAATTCCTGACCGTCCACCACCGTGTTTGCGCTGCAATAAGGTTGGGCGTATCCGGCGTAATTGCAGGACTCCTCACTGTGATGACTGTCGACGCTTTGGTCGTCCAGCTGTGTACTGTGTTGTCACCTACGCCAACAAACTGCGGCAGCGCGACCAGCAACCGGATAACAGCCTTCAAGAGAATATTATGGATGCAACGGAAGTTCTCGACGCGACGGGAGGCACTCCGCTGACCACAGTTGAAGCTGAAATCAGCAAGATGGCCCCCGGACACGAGAGCCCATTACCCAACAGTGTGTCAGCAATTCAAGATCCAAGCGATCCGTACAAGCACCCGAACCAAATTTGTTGTGAGCAGCCTGACACGGGGAGCGTCCCTTACAGGAGCGCCGCTGAAGATACTTCGAAGGCTTGTGCCTCAGTTTCGCAGCGGCCCCTCCATACCGGTACGACGTCAGAAGATGGCATGCCTTGTACTGAAGCGGCTACAATTCCTAAGACCCGGGTGACGTACAGCTCCGATTCAATCAAGGACAGTGACGCCGCCAGTGTGGCTAGGAAGCCGCGCCGTCGCGGAGTGTCCAAACACAAAGGAAATCGCCGGCGGTCACGATCTAGGAGTCCTGGTGCAGGTTCAAGGGATGCCTCGCCATCGTACCCCAGGACGGATCAGGACAGACACTAAGCACAAGGGAAGGTAGTCAACATGGCGCACCCCGAGCAACTTACATTTGCTACCTTGAATGTACGTGGCCTTAGCTCTTTACAGAAAGAAGCGCAGCTTCGCAGGCTTCTCACAAGGAAGCGTCTAGATTTTAGTGACGAAGAGACCGAAAGTGCCCTACGGATTTTTCTGTCTTTCTATATGTTTTCGTTCCACATACAAAGTCTGCGGGCTGCTGGTTGTTTCTAAGAAATACCCTACCCTGTTCAGCAATAAGTTATCAGGTTGACGGTTAGGGCAGATACGTATGTTGCGATTTTGTACTGCAAGCACTGCCATGGCGAATTATCAACCTATATTCATTTAACGAGGTTCCAAAGCGCATACACTTCCTTGAAACAGTTTCCAACCTAAGTGACTGTTATCGGCGCACTGTACTAATGGAAGACTTCAACTGCGTATGTGAGCCTAATGAACGTTGCACATCTAAAAGTAAACAAGACAGGAGTGGCGAAATATTATGTGGCATCATAGACTACGCCGGCCTCGTTGACACTAGCGCATCGGGTAAGGCAATAACGTATACTCGACTCCAAGGGTGTTCCTCTGCTCGACTTGATCGAATATACGTGTCTTCTTCACTCCTCTCCCGTGGACTTTCCTGCAGCTCTGAGCCAGTTTCGTTCTTAGACCAATGTATGGTTTTTTTTTTGAAAATTGGTACGAACCGTAAAACTCACTTTCGACCGCTGTGAGAACTTCGGAAGCTAAACTCAGAGTTTCTACACCATCAGGAATTCCCCAATCGTGTCAGAACGACAGTGTTGAATTGTTCTTCTAAGGTTCTGCATATATTTGCTGCTTGGGAGCTTTTTAAGCAAGAGATTCGCGCAATAGCCATAGACATCGGATCTGTTAATTCATACTACCGGGAAAATGAGGGAAACACACTCTTTAAGAGCCTTTCCACCTTTATGAGATAGAATGCGAAATGTCGGGCACGCGTGTGAGTGACATTTCAGATAATGAATGTCAGCTAACGTTAAGCTTTAACTGATGATCGACGACACGCAGTGGTAAGATGATTCAGGATACGTACTCCACTGGTGCTCTTGTAACAGATACAGCAGGAATTATTATGGTGTTTCAAAAGTTACTATGAAGGTTTGTTTAATGCGCTCCATGACAGCCGAGATGCCGAGCACAAGAGAAGTTTCGCTCCTTTTTTAAACACTTTGCGAGACGAACATTGTAGAGTCATCAGTAGCCCGACCACATTGCATGAAATGCAGCAAGCCATCGATCAACTACCCTTGTCCAAAGCACCTGGTACTGATGAAATCTCGGCTGAATTTTACAAAGCTTTCAAAACAACCCTGTGTCTCCTTCTGCTGTACATGTTCAAGATGAGTTATGACGTGGAGATGCTGCTGCGGTCTTTTTGCAAAAGCCATACAGTTTTAATTCGAAAAAGTACTGCAAGGGAGAAACTGCGTTCACTTGAGAGCTATAAAACAATGGCACTCTTAAATGCTGGCTACGAAATGTTTGCTAAAGCGCTATCAAATAGGTTGTAATTTGTGAAGCTGGTCCCGATTGGTTCTCATAAGACATGTGGAATTCGTCGAGCCTCCATACAGGCCAATATACACATCGCTCGTACAATCCTCCAGTATTGCTACAGTAATCAAGAGCATCTCGCAATGACTGCTTCAGGTACATCTCGCAAAAGCTTTTGATCGCATCAGTCATTTGTTCCGGCTTTTTCTTCTGGAGCATAGCAATATTGGCTCTGTCTTGCTCAAGGGTGTTCGACTTTGTTATAGTGAGTGCTCAAGTCGCCTAATTACCAATGGTCATCTTTCCAAGCCTGTTTCTATTCGCTCGTATGTAAAGCAAGGCTGCCTAATGTCTCCACTGCTGTTTGGATTTACCTCGAACCATTATGCTCAAGCATGCCTTGGAATATGCTGAAACCATGGATGCGATTTGCTGGCATTATGCTCAGGCATAATGCGAGCAAACCGTATCCATGGTTTCATCATATTAGGTAACGAATTTTAAAAATATTGGCTTATGCAGATGACTTGGCATTCTTGCACAGAAAAACGAAGTATTGATTTGGTACGTGGGGAACTATGCCGAGTCAGTTGGCAGGGATTCATTAGACTCGTATTCCGCCACAGTGCCTTGGAGTGCCGCTTGATGCATATAGATTCAGTGCACAATACTGGAAAGTGTGCGTCCCTACGCTTGAACGTCAGGCCTAGACATACGTTCCACATCGCCTTTCAATCTTTGAGAGATCTGAAGCCGGCAACACATTTTTAGCAACAAAGCTTTACTATGTGTTGCAACTAATTCATTGCGCCCGGTTTTACATACAACGCTTTCATCGGACTTTTGCTACTTTTGTATGGTCTTCCACTTTCGAGCCCTTGGGACGTGACAACATATTCAGACCAGTGAAAGAGAGTGGGTTGGGACTTGTGCATCTTCACTTATGGCGAACCGTTTCGCGCTTTTTCTTCTTTCGTGACAGTTCTCATCCGAAAATCCAATCTTTCTTGCAGGTCACATTTGTTAACGCTTTACCTGATTTAGTTGATTCGTTAAATTTCTCTGCACGTCCGTGTTTGTGGGAATTTATGCAGGAAGTGCACCTTGCAGTTCAGTTCCTTAAAGCACGTTTTTCGATTGAGTACTTGTGTTCAGTGTCGCGCAAAAAGCTACATAAAGAATTATTCTCTATGGTTTTCCCATCTCCATTTTATCGTTCTTCATACGTCAATCTTCCTAGCCACCAGATTCCCAAGCGGGTTCGCAAAATGTACGTTTCTCCTAATGCAAAAACCTTCTATTTAAACTCCATTCAGAAACATTGCCTGGCAAGGCGTGGTTACACAAGAAAGGTATTTTTGTTTCCCTAATTGCCTGCCGTCTTTGTGATGCACAGAGACAATAGAACCTTGCTTTATTAACTGCAAGGAGACTATTCTGTTCTGGCCTATCCTTCAGCGAACTCTAAAGAAGCATTTTGCCTTTAATCCACATCCTATACGTCACCTCATGCCAACATCCCTGGATGAAGTGTCGTTTGATGTTTTTAGCTTATGGGAATGCATAGCTTGTCGACGACACCCATGCAAGACCGCAATGCAGAATCAGTCAATGCATCAGTAGCCCATTTAATGCAAATGACGATGCATCTAAACGACATTTACGAGGAACTTGACGTCAGGCGTCTATCAATCAGGTGACGTCTATTAATCGTCTTGACGTCTATCAATCAGGTAATAGAGAAATGCGCGGAGTATAATCAACCCCTATATATAGCCTTCATAGATTACGAGAAGGCATTCGACTCGGTCGATATCTCAGCAGTCATGCAGGCATTGCGGAATCAGGGCGTAGACGAGCACTACGTAAGACTACTGGAAGACATCTACAACAGCTCCACAGCCACCGTAACCCTTCATAAGAGAGGAGCAAGATACCTATAAGGAAGGGCGTAAGACAAGGTGACACAATCTCTCCAATGTTATTCACAGCATGTTTACAAGAAGTGTTTAGAACGCTGGATTGGGAACAGGTCGGTGTAAGGGTTAATGGGGAATACCCCAGTAACCTCCGATTTGCTGATGACATTGCCTCGCTAAGTAACTCGGGAGATGAATTACAAAGCATGATTACTGTCCTTATCAGGCAAAGTATAACAGTGGGCCTGAAAATTAATATGCAGAAAACTAATGTAATATTCAATAGCCTTGGGCGAGTACAGCAATTTCAGATAGCTGGCGAGGCACTGGAAGTAGTAAGTGAATATATCTATTTAGGCCAGGTAGTGACCCCTAATCCGAATGATGAGGCTCAGGTTATTAGGAGGATTAGAATGGGTGGAGTGCATTCGGAAAGCATTCTCAGATAATGAATGGTAGCTTAACATTGACTCTGAAGAGGGAAGTGTATAACAGCTGCATCTTACCGGTACTCACCTACGGGGCCGAAACTTGGAGGCTAACTAAGAGGGTTCAGCTTAAATTGAGGACGACGCAGCTAGCTATGGAACGGAAAATGGTAGGTGTAACCTTAAGGGACAAGAAGAGAGCGGTGTGGGTTAGGGAACAAACGCGTGTTAGGGACATACTAATAGAAATTAAGAAGAAGAAATGGGCCTGGGCGGGCCATGTAATTCGAAGACAAGACAACCGTTGGTCATTAAGGGTAACGGAGTGGATTCCTAGAGAGGCAAGCGTAGCAGGGGGCGGCAAAAAGTTAGGTGGGCAGATGAGATCAGGAAGTTTGCGGGGATAAATTGGGACCAGTTAGCACAGGACAGGGATAATTGGAGATCCATGGGAGAGGCCTTTGCCCTCCAGTGGGCGTAGACAGGCTGATAAATGATGATAATGACGTCAGGCCTGAATGGTACCCCATCTTGGTGAGGAGCTCATCCCTACCAGCTATGCTGTGCAAAAAATCTTGAACTCCCCCTTGGAATATTCATGTTCTTTCCTTCAGTGAATTTGTATTTTAGGCTGACAATGTCATTTCGAGTGTTTGCGCGATTAGTGTCGCTAGGTCACTGCAGCGATGCCTTATATAATTTGCGGATTTCTTAGCGTACTGTAATAAATACCATGTAAGAAAAACAAACAAACAGGCAAAGCTAAGTGTTAGAATGCCCGAGTGTGACGCAGGCGGACGTGTGTTCGAGCCCTCCTCAGTTCTGGTTATTTTATTTTTCTAAAATTGGTGTGATAGTGGTTATGGACAGTGGTTATGGACACCGGCGGCGGCGGCGGCGCTCAGCTACGGCGCCATAAACGACCTTTGTTGTGATGTCACAACAGCGTACGCTGTAAAAAAAGAGCCAGGCCTACACGGAATCGCAGGAGAGTGACAGCGTAAGCTGGAGGAGCGACCTTCTTGGAGGCCTTTGTAAACGCCCGAGGATCTGACCAAGTGGTCGGGCCATCAGGTATATCGAGGAGCCAAATGAGTTTGCTGTCGAGGCAGCGCACGTCGCCTGTCGCGTGACGCATGGCACGATACGACAAAACTGCTTCACGAGGGAGCGCTTTGTAGTAATGATGAAGGAAAAGTTGAAGATTGTTTCGTAATGATGATGTTGATCACGCCTCTGTAATGGATGCCGAGCTACAAAGCACGCAACTCTGTGTTCTTTCAAATCATTCCTCGCACTCGTTATGCAATCCACTTTCTGCGATGCGTAGTGTCGTATTACTATTCTTCAAGTTAACATTACAAGTGTGAATGCGATTCCTCCGCAGGCCTAATACCTGTACTGTTCTTTTTGTAACGTTTTGTCAAAAGTGTGTACGCTGCCCAGGAAGTACCTCCTCACTGGATGCACTTGTTGGACGTCTGTGTGTGTTTGCCCGAGTTTCGAGTGTGTAGGCGTTATCTCCCTGTGACCTCAGTTTTCATTTCAATGTAATAAAGGAAAAAAAACGCAGGCGTAGCTCAGGGGCATAATGCTCGACTGCCACGGAGAGAGACGTTGGTTCGGATCCTCAACCGTCCTGTTTATTTTTTTTTCTAAAATTAGCACGATTGTGCTTACGGACACCGGCGGAGGCGGAACACTACGGCGCGAAAATGGCCGCTGTTCTGATATAATAACAGCTTATGCTGTAAAAGAAAGAGCCATCGTCTTCGTCCGTTGCTATACTTGGTGAATCCTTTCTAATGATAAACTTTATTTCAGACTTGTGCCTTTCGTCACTTTCCTGAAGACGTCCGGTACATCTTGGCAGGGTTGATGTGGATGAAAAACCTCGTTTCAGGCTGATGAAAAGAAGCGTTTGGCAAGATACTGCTGCATGGACATTTGTCAATAAAAATAATAAATCCCACCTACTTACGGTCGTCATGCAAATCAAAGTCATCGCCTAAAACTTACAAAGCCGTTTGCATCCCTGCACCCAAAGCGTCCCACACTGAGCTTGATTGAAGTAGCCTAAAGTTTCTGTAATGAGTGCCACCTAACTAGCGCTCCGAGATGTACTGTTATAGTAAGCAAGGCATTGGCGAACTGCTACACAAACAACTATTAACCTCGGAGCTGCTGGTGTGAGCCAGTAACGGGTGTTTGAATTTTATCTGGCATCACTAACTGAGCGATAAGTATCAGCGCATCAATTTAACGTGTGTTCATCAGGACGTTTCCTACGTATTGTTGTTTGATCGCGCCAGCATAGAAATATGTGAATACTGTGCATGAAACATGCCATGAGCTCTTTCGTTTCGTCGAACCTACATCACTTCTGTTATAAGATGCATGATCTTGCTGCCCAGTGGTTGAAGCATGTCATCGCATATTGCCTTATGCCCCTTATGGGGACATTCCCTATTCTTTGTCGTTGTTAGCGGTATCTTCATTCTATATCTGTATCACTTTGGAGAACAAGAGCGATAATACCAACAATCATATTATTAAGACTTTCTCTCTGCACCACAGACTACAGCATCCTACCTGAAATTACATCTGCCATGTGCGAGTTATTGCTGTGTCCTTCCTGCGACCTTCGCATTTTTGTTGCGCCACATGATTTTCTTCCTCAAGAAATGGGCATCCCTTCTCTTAAACCTCTTTCTCGCGTTTACGAACGCGGGTTTGCATGAAAATACGTCGCGTGCACAGCTGTATTTTTTTTCTTGCATGTTACGTAGAATACAACCTCGCTGCTCTCCTTTTCTGATTACTACCTCCCTGTCTCTCGATTCCACCCGCAGTATCCTTTGTTCTAGCGCTCACCACGAGGCTTTCCTCTTTTCGCAACATTACAACTTGCCATATACACACCTCCTATAAAAGTGTATCAGTGTAATTAGTTCACAGTTGATCGTGTTCATCTTCTTCTCGTAATTTGTGATTTATTCAACCCCGCAGCACTCTGTACAAGTGAGCTTAGTTCATCTGCGTTTCTTTTTCTCAAGATCAGAGTATGTTTTCACACATCAGAGTACAGTCGGCATGCGCGTCCAAAGTTAGCTCAACCGCCAGAGTTTGATGTGGTCGACAAGGTTGTCCTGATTAGAAGGGTTGCCTGGAAACAAAAAGAGAAAAAAGCACCAAGGATCATTAATCTAGAAATGGACGCCGTCTTGAAGGAGAAACCGCCACGTCACCACCACGGTGAGTTTGGCTAAACGGAATAAGAAGCTTATACTCTGCATTCCTGAGAAAGTCAGCGGCTTCGTTGTCGCGACCACTGGAGCGTATTGAAAGAAAGCAACTGAAAACGAACGAATGCATTAAAGAAAACTATGCCAAAGACACCTGTTACTACTTCAGGGAGCCAGATTAGGAACCGTGTGCACCAAAATCAAGGCCATCATGGAGCCGTACCTTGGTATGTCTTTCTGAGTAAAGGCTCACCAAAAAGGTATGCCCTTACGAGCACTTATTTTGGAGTCACGAGCATGGAGGCTCACCTTCTGAGCTTCCTTTCTGTCTTGTGGAGACATGTACGCGACCCTTTTAAGGTAAAATATTCTGAGGCAGCCACGGAGAAAGAAACATTACGTAGTCTGCGGTTTCTTTATCAACATCGAATATATTTATTGTTGAAATCCACACCGTAGGTTTATGCAGGCGTTGCGAGATGTTCTTAAAATCTTGTTCGCTTTCAAAACGCAACTGGTGTTGCAATAAAAATCAAAAGTTTAATCAATCAATGAAAAGTTTCTTTAACGCGCCCAGAAACAACCGTAAGGTATTTGTACCGGCGTACGCAAAAAAAACAAGAAACAATACAATAAGGACACCCTACAGAATGAAATATTAGTAAGCAACAACAAAATCCAACATTCATAATAAAATATAAGGGATAAAAAAACGCTATAATATTGAGCACATCCAACTATGCTCAAGGCAGCATAAAGAAGGAAGAATTCCAACACTGTACGACTGTATGTCAGTACAGCGCAAAGCTCGTATCAGAACAGCGACTGGGAGCTGTGAAAAACATCGAGGTCTAAAAAGTAAGCACCGTAAAGACGTTATATCCTGTCAAATGTCGAATGTTCACAAAGGCAGGCGGTTTCATGAAAAGATCTATTCTCTCTGGTCAGCCTACATAGAATCCGGAAATTAAGACAGCTGAGCAGTACAGGGCAGGATATCATATCATGCACAAGCTTGAAATGAAATAACAGATCAGCACCTTTTCTGCGGTAGTGTAGTGATAGTAGTGATAGTGATCCAACAGTGGCAATGCAAGAATCAGGGCCATTTCTAGCAATCCCATTCTAATAGATGTTTAAGTATTTTTTCTGGACTCGCTCAACGGTGTTGCTGCTAGAATTAGAAATTCCATTCGAGATCGCAGATGCAAACTCAAGTTGACGAAGACATATCCTGGTGTACAATTTGCGGAAGGCCATAGGAGAACTAAATTCTATACACATTCCACAAACACAGCCTACAGAACGAAGACACCGCAATGCAAGACGCATAGCGTGAGCAGAAAAGAGTAAAGTCTATCAAAATTACACCGAGGTCGTTGATCTCACAAACCTTACACAACAACACATAATAATAATAATAATAATAATAATAATAATAATAATAATAATAATAATAATAATAATAATAATAATAATAATAATAATAATAATAATAATTCAATCAATCAGAACTTTATTTAATGTGCCCAGGACCAACCGTAAGGTCTTTGTACTGGCGCACGGAAAAAATAACAAGCAATACAATAAGTAGACTATACAGAAAAAAATACTAATAAAACCAACAAAGGCCAACATTCATAATTGAGTATCATGGAAGAAAACGTTCTAAATTGCACATATAAAACTATGCGCAGGCTAAACAAGAAAAAAAATGTCAACTAGTGTACGACACTGTGTTAGTACAGTGCAAAGCTCGGAGCAGAACAGCGACTGGGAGCTGTGAAAAACATCGAGCTATAAAACGTAAGCATTGTAAAGACGAATCCTGTCAACGATCATATGTTCAGAGAGGCAGGCGGTTACATGAAAAGACCTATTCTCTCTTGTCAGCTTACGTGGAATTCGGAAATTAAGACATTTGAGCAGTACAGGGCAGGATATGATACCATGCACAAGCTTGAAAAGAAATAACAGATCAGCGCGTTTTCTCCGGCAGTGTAGTGATGGCAGTGACAGTGATCCAACAGTGCCAATGGAAGAATCAGGGTCATTTCTAGCGAGGCTATGGTTATAGATGTTCAGGAATTTTTTCTGGACTCGCCCAATAGCGTTGCTGCTTGAATTAGAAATGCCATTCCAGATCGCAGATGCATACTCAAGTTCAGGAAGACATATCGCGGTGAACAATTTGCGGAAGGGGATAGCAGCACGGAATTCTCTAGACATTCTGCAAACACAGCCTATGGTGCGAAGACCCCGCAAAGCAACACGCTTAGCGGGAGTAGAAAAGTGTAAGGTGCTATCAAAAAGAATACGTAGGTCACTGATCTCACAAACCTTACACAACGACTCAGAATTGATGTAAAAATTTTCCGCTAGACATTTTTCGAGTGAAACTCGTTACCTTGGTTTTTGAAATATTTAGGGAGAGGTTATGGCTCCTGCACCGTTCCAAATTGGATTGCAGCAAGCGACATTCGATAACTGAATGAATTTCCTTAAATATGTTTGTCATCGGCATACAAAAGGAAACAATTATTCCAAATGACAGAAGGAACATCATTACCATAAATTTAAAAGAGGAGTGGGCCCAGTAACGACCCTTGAGGAATCCCTCTAGTAGCTTAGTAGAAAAAGGACGTTTGGCCATTTACAGCAAGATAACATGATCTATCAAGAAGATAGCTATGCAGGAGACTCACAATTGGAGAATCAACATCGAAGTGCGCAAGTTCATCCACAAGCAGCGAATGGCTGACAACGGCAAAAGCTTTGCCAAGGTCACAGTAAATAGCCTCTACCTGTCCTCTCTGCGATATAGGCGGGAGACTTGCATCATGAAACTGGCAAGCTTAGTTACAGTTGAGCGGCCAGCGACAAACCAATGCTGACTCGCAATGAATGAATATTTTACATCAAAATGCAATATTTTGTGAAGAGCAAGCTCAAAGCGGCACAAAGGGAAATAGGACGGTAGTTCTAGACGTCACATTTACAGCCAGACTTAAAAACTGGGAAAACACCAGCAGTTTTCCACATGCTAGTAAAATCTGAAGCGTCCAGACACTTATTAAATATGGTAGTCAATACTGGTACAAGTATACTGCCATAGGCTTTTAGTATGGCAGAGGGGATGCCATCTGGGCCAGCTGAAAAGGATGGTTTCAAGCGCTTACTGCATTCTGCAATGGAATCTTCATCTAGCGACACTGCATCAGCTGTGCCAATTTCCTTAACCTCTCAACCGTTATTAGGTACAGAGGCTGGAGACTTATAAACAGATGAGAAATGCATGGGAAAACAGTAAGCGACGGCTTGAACTTCCAATCCATTTGGGTCCAGTATCCCGAAGGACTCGCCACTTTTGCTCGACCGTTTGCGCACATACTTCCAAAACTCAGCTGGCCTGTCAGACGCGCTTTTTTATAAAAATGAAATATATAGACTATGATCTCGTTTATATAGGCGTTTACAAAGAGTACGAAAACGACAGAATTCTTCCTTCAAATAAGTTGATGTAGAACATTTATACTTCCTGTGTGCGCGATCTTTATATTTTAGTGCACTCTAAGTTCTGATGGGAACCAGGAGGAATATTTACAACGATTAGGTGTATACTGGGGAATGAACTTGCGCACGCTGGTCAAGATAAGTTCCGTAAACTGACCGACTTGATCATCAACATTGGGTTTGTCAGTTATCAGTGACCAACCTATGGTGAACAAGTCATGGTACAAGCCAACGTAGTCACCTCGCTTGAAGGCAAATGTGGGCGTTTGGTCGATTTTTCCAGGAAAGCTTGGTTTTTATGGTGACATGCAGAGTGTTAGTTTGAGTAGTGGGTGAAATTTGTCAGGACGAACAAGAGAGATGTGAGAGTGTGATACGTCTATAGGTTGATTATTAGAAATACACAGATCTAAGACGTTACCACAGGAATTGGCGATACTATTGTGTTGCTGTAGGGAATTAAAAGCGAGAAAATCTAACAATCGCTGCACTTGTTCTCTAAGAAATGATGATAATGAGAAAAAGTAAGTGTGGTCCAGTCAATTCCAGGTGTGTTAAAATCGCAAAGTACAAGAATTCTGTGCTTCTTATGCGAAATTACCACATTTTGAATAGAAGAGATGATTAAAAGCGATTGGTGAACGCTACGTGAAATATAGAAACAACCAATCAACAATTTTTCACGACGCGCAAAACTAATTTCGACCCAAATCGATTCAGAAATTGTTTCTATGTCCTTGCGTCTAACATATCTGAGAGAACTGTCTATAGCCATCAATACACCACCGCCTTTTTGTTTAGTTGCACAGAAGTCCCGATCACAGAGGAAGGTGGTGTAGTTCGACGGAAGACAGTCACATGAAGGAATTTCACTGCACAGCCACGTTTCCGAAATCACAATAAGGTCAAAAGAAGAAGAAACAACATTAGCAGAGAATGCTTTTCTCCAAATAACAAGGAGAAAAGAATTCACGCGTCTTAGAGCGAAGACCACGAGTGTTGTGATAAAGTATATCCAAATTACACCGCACCATTGCTTACGGGTGCGCGCTCTGAGGGATGGAGCATGTCTTCGTGGAGAATCCCACGGAGTGGCTTGAAAATGCAACCGCACGGCCACATTGACGGGTAATTCAGACGTTTCAATGTGTCTTCTTCAACTGTGACGTGGAATGAGGAGTAAGAAGGATATTTTGTTTTGAGCCACCTGCAGGAAATGAGAGAAAGGTCAGCAGATTCAATGTGTTTCTTGAGGCCAGCAGATGTAGTGTCAGGGCTCAATTTGGGCAAATATATATCCTTCTGCCGCTGGGGTCGTTGAGCCATTAACAAAGTGGACGACTTCATGGCTCGAATAGATACATATTGTTAAGGTTGAAAGGTCGAGTGAAGGTTTTTTTCCAGGAGAGCGCGGACGCTAGGTAGCTGGTACAGCCGAGGCAAGATGGCGTCCAACCGCTAGACAAGATATCGTCCTCGTCATCTTCCACCCTTGCCTGGCCCTTGCAGTGAATGCTAAAACCAGGAAGAGAATCAGGCAAAAATGACCCTGTTTCTCGGCAAGAGGCTGCAGGCACTATGATTAACTTAGCTGCCAAACACTGTTGTGGCAACATCAAAAAAGGCCAGTCTACTCTTTGGATGTGAAGTTAACGAGCTCTCCAATATATTATTGAGAAACTACTAAAGCTATTTCGCTTCAGTAACTACTGAAGCTACTGAAGCTATTACCAACTAAATCATTAATGACGTCTTGGAGGTGGGCAACCTTTTGAAGGAGCTGGCGACGGGCTTGCTGCAGTCTCTTGATCTTCTTCTTGGTCGTCGCTTGCAAATTTGAATAGCACCTTGCTTCACGCCTCAGAAAGGCTTTTTCAGGTGTGTCCTCTGCTAGCTGTGGCTGCAACAGTTTAGATGTACAAAAATGGGTGCCAGGGCAAAAACACCATGGCACAAATCACATACCCAGAACAAGCTAGGAAGAAGATATTCTTCAAGGTGTTATTTTGCTCAAAAAGATTCCTATTTACACCTTGGTGAACTTAAAAATTGCAACAACATAAAAACTGCCATGTATAGGATCCTGCTAGTGCAAGCTCATTTAAGCATTTATTTGTTACTTTATTTACATAACACTGCGAGCTCATTTGGGCCGAAGCAGAAGTACAAAGCACAGGAAAGGTCAGTGCAGCGTGGTTTAATGTGGGGTGCTTCACAGCGGTGGTTAGGTTTTATTCAACAAAAGATAAGCACGTACACAAAAGACCAGTTTTGTTTTGCATATCATGGCTCATCATGACTGGTCAAACAAATACAGGGCATAAAATGTTGTGAAAAGCCTGTGGGCTATATTTGATTTTGTCAATTAGATGAAAAAGACAAACTGAGAAAAAAACATTCGTCGCACATTGGTATTTCACCAGACATTGAGCAAACTTGTATTGCTGTGTATGAAAGTTGATATATTCAGCTATTAATTACACTACCTCCATGACCACGTTGTCCACATGCATTCTCTCATTACTATGATTCAGCTATAAGACAGATGGCATACAGATAATTGCTAACTGACCTACACTAACTCCAAAAACAGCTTGTAAAAATTGTAGTGGCCAAGTAATGTTCTTACCAATGGCTTGATTTAAAATTTAATCCCAGTAAGGACAAACAAGCAAGAAAATTATTCTAGTGCCCCAAAAATGATAATTGATCAATATTGCCAGTGCAGCATGTTATCAAATTTATTACCGTACTTAATGGTACAGGCTAGCAAAGGAATTATTTATATACTTGATGATGGGCCATGGCTTAATTATAGTACTGACAACGATTGGCTATCTTTTTTATGCCTATACTGAAAAAGATACTAGAGGTCTTTATCCTCTCATAACAATGCTCAGCTGCACTGTTTATTTTTCCCTTTCTTGTACTTCACCTAGATTGCCGAAAACAAGGTTATGATGTAGAATATGTGGCTTTCACTCACTATCACTCAGTTTCGTGAGGTTTTAAAACACCATTTCCACACGCATCTTACACGTCTGTCGTCGGTGTAGAAAAATGACAGCTGATGATACACTCAACATTTCTTTTACTATTAGGTATTTAAATCTGTCAATCTGACAATACCAAATACCTGTGTAAATGGCTCGCGCGCATATGTAAAATAACTACTTTAAAGGACCACTAAACAGGCTCCTACTTTTTTTAAAGCCGCCCAAACAAGCTAACTCAATCATAGAGAGGCGATCACATTCTGCGAATATGACAGCGCTGCGCGCCACACAGACGCCGTATTTCAAAAAAACAATTCCCGCGCCTCTTTCGTGCGATTGACCAGTCGCGCTTGCATCCTAGGTGTCGTCACGTTCTACCGCGAACAACCTTGCGCAGTTGTAGCTCGTTGATTGGTCGAAACCAGGTCTATTGTCAGATCCTCTGGCAATCCCACCAGCGTGAGCGCAGGAGCAACCGGAACTGCAGCGCAAACGTCAATGACGTCAGTTGCTCACGTCATGTCACGTGTCAAGAGTGGGCGGAGCCTCGACGGTGCGCCGCGCCCACCCTCTCCTTGGCAGAGAAGGGCGGGGAGGACGACCGAGAAAACGAAACCGAGGCAAGCGGCCACTTAAACCCGTGTAACTTCTTTATTATTACACCTATTCGCAAAATTCTTGCGGGAGCATCTTCACATCGTTCAGGAGCGCAGTTATATCTTTAAAACAAATTTTGGATCTCGGGGTCGTTTAGGGGCCCTTTAAATGTGAGGTCCATAATGGCAGCGAAACGCTTAATAAGCAAGCTTTGTGATCATTAATACAGGCAAACGTACCGGTTCATGCCTGGACTTGGGAAGGCTCATCAGCAACGTCTTCGGATGTAGCATCAGCAGATGTAGCAGCACCTTTGCCGGTACATTTCTTCAACATATTAATATACCACGCGTCCTGGCGCCAAAGCTTTTCAAGTAACCCAAATGCGAACAATTGCCGTCGCAGATGTAGCTTGGTTCCCTTCAGACATTTGCAAGACAAAAGGCATCCCCATTTCGGTGCTGGAGAGCACACCAAAACGCGACGAGTCGTCCTCGATGCGGTACTGGTTATGGGCACAAAGCCGCTCACCATGCAGACAGCTTCGTTCGCTGCAACCCGGTGTCCGCAGCGGCGAGCCGCGTGAACGTAATGCTCAGTAGTGCTGTAGAAATTAGATGCATTTCCTGGCTGACATTACACAGACTCGGCAGCGTCACACGTTCGAACCTTCGACAACTTTGGCCAGCGCGTTGCCTCGGCGTGCGCGTTTGTCACGCCGCATATGCACCGTGCAGAAACCTACGCCTGCTACTCCGCAGCAGACGCATCAAAAGCGAAACTCTCCAGTCGACCAAATCGACCGCTTGCCTATCACGTGATCAGGGCCTATTTCCCATGATTCTTTCCTTTAAATTTTTTATGACTATGCTTCAAGATTGTCACGTGACGCCCACTCCTAGTTTTTCTTTCCTCCTTGGTCGTTATAGATATGCGAGTTGACCACTGCACTCTCTATTTGCTTTCCCCTCTCTTTCCTTTGTTCCTTTCCTCTGTTTATCAACCTCTCCCAAAAAAGTGGCCAGGCGTTGTGCCCTTCTCGGTGGCAGTTGTCAGCCTGCTCGATTTCTTTCATATCATTGCGTGCATATGCTTATAGATATCCAACAGTAATACTCATTGGCACAGAATGCTTCTACGGAATGCGAAAGTTATTCGTTTGAAATTCATGCGGTAGGTTTTCACTTATTATTTTTTTCTCGTTGCCAACCCATTCACTAAGCGCGTGCCACGTTTTTATCGAGAAGAAGCAGAAGAAGAAGAAGAAATAAGGTACCTGCGTGGTCTGCTAGCCAGCTCCTGATTAATCTTCTGAAATGTTGCCCGTCACCTCTGGGGACACCATCGGACGCGTGAGTATTAAGTCATTTGGCGTACTGCTTAATTTTGCGGCACCTGCGTTGAAATTCAGTTCGAAGCCGCGGTTCTGCAGCAACACTTTTTGTCGATGACGACCTGGTCAATGGTCAAATCGACACTACACCATGTACGTACGTGGCCGGCAAGAACCTTGTGCCATTAGGAATTACGAATCGTCGAAAGTCTCCTGTATTGGAATCTCTACAGAAGGAATCGCTACAGCAGGGATAACTTCAACAAAACATGGAGGCTCCTTAGACTTCGCCTTTAACAGTAGAATGCGATAGGTCTGCCGTGGTGCATTCTCATATATTCACAGTACACCTAGACACTCTGCGATGCTCAGCCTCAATGGCGAGAATAAGTGGTGACTTCTTACCTGCTGTCCATTGCTGCGAATAACGCGTGTATTCTGAGCTTCCAGCATTGCGGCTTTGACTCTTCGCATTCATCGGGTTTTTGGTTTAAGTGTAATACCGCTCAATGGCAACGCCGGCGGAAACAAACTTTCCTCAATGGCAACGCCGACGGAAACAAACTTTCCCGTGACGGCAGCAACTTAAGACGACTGTCTTAGTACTATTTGGAAAGTGTCAGCATTTGTGTTTCGTTCAAATTATTTGCGAGCGCAGTACGGTACATGGCGAGCTACGATGCTGTAGACGACTACGATGAAGTAGAAAAAAAATTGGCAGATCCCAGGTGCAGTGGAAATCAAGGAAATGCGAAGCACGAATAAGGAACGTAAAATGGATTCGCATTGTTGTCTCGCTATACCGAGTTTGGTACATATGAAGTTAACGAAACGGCCGCAAGCGCACCATGACTGTGGCATCTAAACCATGCCGCTCATACACGCATGTCATGATTCTAACGTTATGACCTGTCATTTACGTTCGCAATGCAGTCGTCTTGTTCCATAGCAATTTTGGTATACATCCCATTAAGGAAACGAGTGGCATGTAGATCATGCCGCTCATGACATGCATGTCACGATTTTCATGTTATGACCTGTCATTTATGGTCGTCATGCAGTCACGCAACCAAACCAATTTTCGTATTTATTTATTTATTTATTTATTTATTTATTTATTTATTTATTCAAGTACCCTAAGGGCCCGAAGGCATTACATAGGGGGGACAGAACTATGAATAGCAGCATAACACAATTGCAAAAACAAACAAACAGAGCTCAGGAAGAAATATCTAACATATTACAGCAATAATTTCGTGGCAGCAGTATCAATGTCCTATGCAAGTAAAATAATGGGCAGTAATAAATATAGCTGAAATTCAAACACCTCAGACATTTACAAATGCTCGAACAATACATGAGGCACTACAACCAAAAGTACGACCTAATACAGTGTTTTTTTAGCAAGCAGAACAAAATAAATGTGCAAAAATAGCAGTAATCCAAACGCCTCAGACATATACAAATGCTTCTTGAGCAATAAATACACATGACGCTGGAATGCAACTAAGAAAGAAAAAAAAATACGACTTGCATTTTAATGTGCAATGTGTCAAGAAGAGAGCCAAAAAAAAAGGAAGATTGACATGCTAAAATTTAAGCTTTAAAGTAACATTTCAGACTATTTACGAATGCATCATGATTAGTAATACCTGCAATGTCAGCAGGAAGCTGATTCCAATAACGGATGGCAAGTAGTAGCGGGGAGTTAAAGAAAAGATTGGTACGGGCGAATATGGGCTCGACTTTAAACTGATGATCAAGTCGCGAGGATACACGATGGGCTTGTTTGATATGAAAATCAGCGCATGGTGACGGATAGTGATAAATCTTATGAAAAAATGAAAGAAGCGTGACCAGCCTACGTTTTTCCAGAGGAACAAGATCAATTGAAGATTTAATTTCTGTTATACTTGATGTGCGCAGGTAGTTTCTGGTGATAAATCGAGCAGCTTTATTTTGAAGAGATTCCAATTTATGAATGAGGTATGCCTGATGCGGGTTCCATCCCATTAAGGAAACGGCAGTATAGCGCCAGGACCATGGCATGTAAATCATGACGGTCACGACACGCGTGTCATGATTCTTATGTTATGGCCTGTCATTTACGTTCGTCATGTTGTCGTGTTGTGCCATAACATTTTTGGTATGCATTCCATTAACGAAACGCCTGGCATATAAATTATGCCGCTCATGACTAGCATGTCACGACTTTCATGTTCTTAGAACGTGTCATGCTGCCCATGACATGCATGTTATGCTTTTCATGTTATGACCCGTCATTTATGTTCTTCATGCACTCATATTGTTCCATACCAATTTTCCTACACATCCCACTAACGAAACGGCCAAGAGAGCACCAAGACAGTGGCATGTAAACAATGTTGCTCATGACATGCATGTCATGGTTTTCATGTTATGACCTGTCATTTACGTTCGTGATACAGTCATCTTGTGTCATGCCAATTTTCGTATACATCCCGTTAACGAAACGCGTGGCATGTAAATCATGTCGCTCATGACATGCATATCATTATTTTCATGTTGTGACCTCTCAGTCATGTTCGCCAAGCAGTCATGTTGTGGCACACCAATTTTCGTATACATCCCATTAACGAAACGGCCAGGAGAGCACCAAGACCGTCGCATGTAAATCATGTCACTCATGACATGCATGTCACGATTTTCGTGTTATGACCTGTCATTTATATTTGTCATGCAGTCATGTTGTGGCATGCCATTTTCTGTATAAGTCCCATTGACGTAACGCGTGGCATGTAAATCATGTCGATCATGACATGCATGTCATGATTTTCATGTTATGACCTGTCATTTATGCTCGCCATGCAGTCATATTGTGGCATACCAATTTTTGTATCCATCCCATTAGCGAGACGACCAGGAGAGCACCAAGACTGTGACATGTAAATCGTGCCGCTCATGACACGCATGTCATGATTTTCGTGCTATAACCTGTCATTTATGTTCGCCAGGCAGTCATGTTGTTCCATACCAATTTTCGTATACATCCAATTAGCGACACGCCCAGGAGAGCACTAAGACCGTGGCATGCAAATCATGCCACTCATGACATGCATATCACGATTTTCATGTTATCACCTGTCATTTGTGTTCGTCATGTAGTCATGATGTGGCATACCAATTTTCGTAAACATCCGAATAGCGAAACGGCCAGGACAGCACAAAATCCTAGGCGGCTAGATAGATAGATAGATAGATAGATAGATAGATAGATAGATAGATAGATAGATAGATAGATAGATAGATAGATAGATAGATAGATAGATAGATACGCTCGAACTCGCCGAAGTTCGCTAAGAAATGCTTCGCATTTAAAAGTCACAGTTTCGCCGCAAGGGCGCAGCAATGAATGCGATGGCAAGAAACTGTAATGCTTCAGGAGCAATATTAATTGTAGCGATCATGCACTTGCTAAGTGAGCGTCTCCCGTGGGCAGCGCGTGCTGGTACGAAGGGCCTTATACGTTGCGTGTCACAAAGCTACATATACAAAGCTAGGAGAGGCCGCCAAATCACGGCCGCTCAATACCGAATGCGCTTCCTTGCCTGTGAACGCGATAGTAGTCATTTTCTCCGCGATGGCGCTCAACATCGGGAAAGAATACCGGTCCGCACCGGTTCGCACAGGCGGCTAGCCAGCTGTGATCACGTGCACGTATAACACAATAAAACAAAAACACCCTTTCCTGTACTTTCGTCAGCCTGCTTACGGCTATCAGCGCCATCCAAATGGCAGCGTTTGTCAGCGTTCGCCATCGCGTTCGCCAGAGAGCTCCCGATGTGCAGCGCCACTGCGGTCGTGTCTGACGATTCCGCTCATCACGCGCGTTCCCATTGAAAACAGCTTCATTCGGCAGGTCGCACCTCTTTTCTATCGAGCGGCCGTGGCTAAATGAACAAACAGGAGATGAGCGCGAACTATCAAGTGAAGCACGCACGAAACGAACGCACAGATATACACCGAACGAGCGCGAATAAGCTGTCACAATGGCTACTGTCAATTTTATTTATTTATTTATTTATTTATTTATTTATTTATTTATTTATTTATTTATTTATTCAAGTACATCACAGGTTCCCATTTGGAACATTATGTGAGGGGGGTAATACATCATTATTCAAACAGCACAGATCGTAAGTTAGTGAATTAAGAAACTGGTCAGTTGTACAAAGTGAATACTAAATACAGATCTTTCAATACACTGAACATATAGTAGTAATATGGCTGAAAGCGACAGGCTAAATGCGCAATAAGAGAGACTTGACTCGCCCATACGGATTTAACAAGAGCGAGCATCCTTCGCACAAGCCGAAAGTCGGGGTTGTGCGAAAAAAGAACACAAACATTAAAAAAAGCTATGAAAACAAATGTGTAGTTCTTTTTTGAACGCTTCAGGGTCGTGTAGGCCAACAGTTTTCTCCGGAAGATTGTTCCAATATTCTATCGCACGAGGTAACGCCGATGAATTGAAAGCCTTTGTTCGACCGAAGAGGCGTTCCAAGCTTCGACGATTGTGAAGACGACGAGATATATGATGCGCATGGATAAGCGGTAGTGTAGATGGGTGTTGACTGCAGATTACTTTATGAAGGAGACTGATAAGTGCGATGTTCCTTCGAGACTCCAACGATGGAAGTGATAGCTTCGATTTGATATCAGACACACTTGATGCGCGCCTGTAATCACCGACGATGAAGCGAGCTGCACGATTTTGTATGGATTCGAGTGAATGAATCAGGTATGCTTGGTGAGGGGACCATATAGAAGATGCAAATTCCAGCTGTGGACGGACAAATGATAAGTAGGCTAGTTTTCGAGTCGCTGACGAAGCATTCTGAAGATTTCGCCATCTCGCTGGTAATGAAGAAACGCTATAAGCACCTGCCGTCTCGGAGTCCTGCCAGCGGTAAAGGGTGTGTATATAAGGCGCGCCGTTAGCTCCTTGAAGCATCTGCTCTTTGTGGCGTAGTGGTTAGCGTCAGGCGCTTCGGAGTGAGAGGTTCCTGGTTCGATTCCGCGCGTCGGAAGCATTTATCCGAATTATTTTTCTTTGGGACTTATATATATATATATATATATATATATATATATATATATATATATACGCGTCATGACGTTGGCGACGGGGACGGCAAAAACCAGCGGAGACTGTCCATATAATTGCTATCGCAATAAAATGAGGAAGATGATGAACAAAACGACGACGATTGTGACTGCCCTTAACTACCAAAATGTGCATGAAGACGCCGAAGGAGTAGGCGAGTAGGAGAACGAAATAAGAGGATGGCGACGACAGCCGACACGGAGCAGATGAAGAAGAGGACACATGAAAACTACGGAAAGAGAAGAGGGGGAGCGGGGCCAGGAATGGAACAATAACGAAAAGGAAAGATCATAGTGTACGAAGGAACTTGCATTTTACGATGTAATTCCGCTCTGCCGACTGCGCAGGCCTGAGACTTTCTTTGAGTCTCCGTTCTCTCTCAGTGGTTCACAACAGGGGAGCATATTTGAAGATAAAGGGTAACGGTCAGTCCATACATATTTCTTTTTTAGATGTGAGAGCGATGTCCTGAGGGATATCGCTCAAGCCACGGCGCTCTCTCAAGACACACTCAAGCGACGACGCTCTCTAAGTTAAAGGCCACGAAAGCGCCCTTGTTGGAAAGTTTTTCGTCAAGGAGACCAATTGGAACTTAGCGTAGATCTTGTGTCGAAGCCTCGTTAACGCGTTCTCCATTATTTTTCTGTATGTTTCCTTCTGCTGTTCTTGCGACCACAACTCGGACTGAAAATTGCAATCGGTACTTAAAAACGCATCCCCGCCCTATCATATGGTTTCTACGCAGTAAAAATGCTTGAAGCGCTGAAGCGGCACGCTTTTGCGCCAATCGAAAACCTGCATTTAACCCCGGCCAGTGTTTGCAACATGTGTTCCGTATAAGGCATAAGCAGGAAATTCTGATAAGAATGATTAAAGGTGTTTTCCCCGTTGCCATATAGCATGGTTAAAGGGCAACTCCGGTGATTTTAAATGCGAAGCATTTCTTCGCGATCTTCGGCGAGTTGAGCTATCTATCTATCTATCTAGCCGCCTACGATTTTGTGCTCTCCTGGCCGGTTGGCTAATCGGATGTTTACGAAAACTTGTATGTCACATCATGACTACATGAAGAACATAAATGACAGGTCATAACATGAAAATCGTGATAGCATGTCATGAGTGGCATGATTTACATGCCACGGTCTTAGTGCTCTCCTGGCCCTTTCGCTAATGGGATGTATGAGAAAATTTGTATGGCACAACATGACTGCCTGACGAACATAACTGGCATGTCATTACATGAAAATCATGACATGCGTGTCATGAGCGGCATGACTTACATGTCACAGTCTTGGTCCTCTCCTTGTCGTCTCGTTAATGGGACGTATACAAAAATTGGTATGCCACAATATGACTGCATGGCAAACATAAATGACAGGTCATAACACGAAAATCATGACATGCATGTCATGAGTGACATG
The DNA here is from genome assembly GCA_013339685.2 of Hyalomma asiaticum. Taxonomy (NCBI): domain Eukaryota; kingdom Metazoa; phylum Arthropoda; class Arachnida; order Ixodida; family Ixodidae; genus Hyalomma; species Hyalomma asiaticum. The sequence continues at coordinate 30,181,139 of CM023482.1, forward strand.
ATTTACATGCCACGCGTTTCGTTAATGGGACGTATACGCAAATTGGCATGCCACAACATGACTGCATCACAAACATAAATGACAGGTCATAACATGAAAATCATGACATGCATGTCATGAGTGACATGATTTACATGCGATGATCTTGGTGCTCTCCTGGCCGTTTCCTTAATGGGATGTATACGAAAATTGGCATGCTACAACATGACTGCATGGCGAACATGACTGACAGGTCACAACATGAAAATCATGATATGCATGTCGTGGTCGACATGATTTACATGCCATGCGTTTCGTTAACGGTATGTATACGAAAATTGGCATGCCACGAGATGACTGCATCACGAGTGTAAATGACAGGTCATAACATGAAAATCATGACATGCATGTCATGAGCGACATGATCTACATGCCACGGTCTTGGTGCTCTCTCGGCCGTTTCGTTAGTGGGATGTGTAGGAAAATTGGTATGCAACAGTATGACTGCATGGCGAACATAAATTACAGGTCATAACATGAAAAGCATAACGTGCATGTCATGGGCGGCATGATTTACATACCAGGCGTTTCGTTAATAGGATATATACCAAAATCGCTATGACACAACACGACAGCATGACGAACGTAAATGACAGGTTATAAAATTATAATCATGACACGCGTGTCATGGCCGGCATGATTTACATGCCATGGTCCTGGCGCTATACTGCCGTTTCGTTAGTGGGATTGGTTTGGCACAACATGACTGCATGACGATCATAAAGGGCATGTCATAACATGAAAATCGTGACATGCATGGCATTAGCGGCATGATCTACATGCCACTCGTTTCCTTAAAGTGATGTATACCAAAATTGCTATGGTACAACACGACTGCATGGCGAACGTAAATGACAAGTTATAACATTAGAATCATGACATGCGTGTATGAGCGGCGTGGTTTACATGCCACAGTCTTGGTGCTCTTGCGGCCGTTTCGTTAACTTCATATGTACAAAACTTGGTATAGCGAGACACCAATGCAAATCCATTTTACGTTCCTTATGCGTGCTTCGCATTTCCGTGATTCCCACTGCACGTGGGATCTGCCAATTTTTCAGTGTCCATTCACCTCAGTGGAATTTTCACTATATAATATATTTTCCTCGGTACTGCAATTAAATATGCCAAGTCAGGCGGCTGAAGTTAAATACTTTTTCTGGGAATGAAGTTGAAATAATTTAGTTGGTTTCCACGCGGGCCACCCTGCGTTTTTTACGTCATCACCTTCAACGCTTTCCACCCGAGTCAGGGGGGCGTCAATAGCAAAACGACGATACTTCAGCGCTAAATCGTCGCTGTCAAGTTCAGAAAAGCTGGCATAACTCAAGACGTCGTCCAATGACCTCGCCATTGCCATTTTTCTGGCACCACCTTCATATTTGTGATGGCGGGGGGAGGAGGCTGTGACATCGTCGCATAAGCTGAACGAAGCATCTGCCCGTTTCACTTTCGGATTGAAGACGCCTTCCCTTTCGATATATAAAATTTTTGGTGCGTTGCTGAGCAAATTGATTCACCCTGGATGTCACAGGACTGTCAGTACTATTGGAAAACGTTGGTATCAGAAACTGGCGAAAAAACCACCGGAGCTACCCTTTAAACAATTTTGTGGGTATGCTTTCGGTTGAAATAAAGATAATAGTTGCCCTAGGTAACTTTAAAAATGGCCGTGGGTCACTTTAGAAATTCGTGAATTTTGATGTAGGGAAATTCGACAGAAAACACATCTGGTTCCGCGTATTTCTTCTGTGTAACCGATGACCTTACATAATGCGGAAATTCTAATTGAAAATACCAGGGAACATTGCACGACTCTCATAAAAACCATTTAATTTGACTTACTGTGCTCGTGGCCTCACCTTCTTTAGTATTGATACAGCGACTAGGCGGAAACGATGAGGAAACTACCATAAAGGAAAAGCACTGACTAGCAGATATGAAGTTATATGCAGGAACCATGCGGTTAAATTTTGAAGCAAAATGCAAAGCTAAGGCTCCATGCGCATACCAACCAGCGAACACACATACAGATACACAGTGAAAATTTCTAGGCCAGCGGCGAAAGCTCAAAAAATTAGGAGCCAAGGCTGAAGACGAGCGGCGGACCCCTGAGAGCTCGCTGAAAGCTCTTTGACTAATGAACGTGGAAACGTACGTCTTACTCAGCAAAAATTTAGTGAACTATATGCTCTGACGGTTCCAAATGGCACGTGAGCTGCGGCTATGCACACGCTGGCGCTGATAAAGACAAATTCCAAACAATGCCACGACATGACCACGGCCAACAAGTTTCGCGTCAAACTACGAGCTGCTCTCACCGCAACACAAGTGCACCTTTCAAGCAATGACCCCTAAGAACACTTACATGTCATGACGCCTCGGGCTATACAGGGTGTCCCACGTAACTTGAGCCAAGAATTTGAAAATGAAAGGCACTTCAGAGGAGAACTGAACCAAACGTATACTATTCGTACTGGTCTATAGATACTCAGGTTATTTTTTATTTCCCCCTAAAGTAATTAGTTAATTATTTTTAATTAGCTAACTCCTTAATTATGGGCTGCAAACCCAAATATGAACACTGAGCTGTAGAGCACCTTCATAAACCACCGAATGAATTGTTTCCTGTACGATATGTCTTACGGTGTTAATTTTTTCGCATTCTAAAGAAAGCCCGCGAAATTTGAAAATGAGCCACGTGACGGACCGCGAGCGCACTGCTATAGTGCTGGTCTCAAGCGTGCAACCGGTGAACAAGGTCGCCTGCGGCTGCCACGGGAAGCGACATGATGCTTTGAAGGTGGTCGATGTTTGGGCGTCCGTCTTTGGTTCAATGACGGTGCAAATTCACACTGCTGGCCGAGCGCTGCCGCTGTGGTAAAGCGCTCAATACTGCGAGGAAAAAAAACAAACAGCAGTTTGATTCTGATTCACGAAGATCAAGAAAACAGAAGATCAAGAAGATCAAGAAAACACGAAAATAAAGCTATTTTCTTGTTTTATTTATCCGTCTTGGACGCTTATCTCGGCAGCGCTCGGCCAGCAGCGTGAATGTTCACCGTCATTGAACCAAAGACGGACGCCCAAACATCGACCACCTTCAAAGCATCATGTCGCTTCCCCGTGGCAGCCGCAGGCGACCTTGTTCACCGGTTGCACGCTTGAGACCAGCACTATAGCAGTGCGCTCGCGGTCCGTCACGTGGCTCATTTTCAAATTTCGCGGGCTTTCTTTAGAATGCGGAAAAATTAACACCGTAAGACATATCGTACAGGAAACAATTCGCTCGAGTATACTACGCATAATCAAGTAAGGGTGCTGCGCCGCCCCGGTGGTGTAGCGGTTATGGCACTCGGCTGCTGATCCTAAGGTCGGGGGATCGAATCGCAGCTGTGGCGGCTGCTTTTTAATGGAGGCGAAATGTTGAGGCCTGTGCACTGTGTTGTCAGTTCACGTTAAAGAACCCGAGGCGACAGAAATTTCCAGAGCCCTCTACTACGGCGTGTATTGGGGACGTAAAACCCCCGGAGTCAATTAATGTGGCTAATTGTTAAAGCCGCTGTTGATGCTCCTACCTGCTTGTGATAGTGCATCGCCGCTATTTGCATTCTAGTGTGTGAGTAGCTTCAAAACACCCGCTGGTCTCACAATCGCTTCGCTATTGCATGATAATTGATGGCGAATTGCTCATCCACCAATGGAACCTTTCGGACCTACGATGCTGCAAGCTTGACTCCTCACATGACCGAAGGCCGCTGGTCACTGTCAGTGGTTCCTGCCGCATAGGCTACGTAGTGAGAGCTGCCTAAATGCGCGTACTCGTTGCGCAGTCAATCTGGTGGACAAATTGTGCAAAAATGCGCGCGCTTACCGAATTAGCCACGCTTTTGCACGCGGCATAGCACAGCAGATAGGTCACCATTGGTACCGATGCTACTAATGATGAATAGTGGCATGCCGGTTTGCAATGGTTGTGGAGCTTTAAACCTACGACACTTCGCACAGTTCCCGTTGAGTGACATCTGAAGGTGCATATCGCAATCGCCAAATAGTCGACGCATTTGTTGCTTCGCTGTGAGTGCTTTTGATAATTATAATTAAACATTGACATAATTCAATGCTTTTTTCAAAGTTCAATACAGAATTGTTGTATTGGGTACAACTTCAAGAGAAAACATTCACAAACTGATAGCATTTCAAAAAAGAGAAATACGCTTTGTTCCAGGCCGTCGTATCTTTGCCGCACTGCTCATTTGTTTACAAAGCTTAGAACTGCAAAAATTGAGTCATTGTACGGATATATGCTTTGTCGCATGTAAATAATTGCAAAAATTAAGAAATATGACGCCTTAACACAAATAGCATATCCTTGCAGCAACACAACTTTTTCATAAATTATGTCAATTATTATAGTGGACTGCTAACACAAAAACAGAACTTAATACATTGGTAAAACGCTACGGTTTGCTTACCGACTATTTTAATCAAGTAGACATATATAAGGGTCTCAATGTATCTATTCTGTCGCTACAAAAGCTACGTGACATGTTGGTGTAATTGCTTTCGCTGCGATAAGCTCATGTGCTTTTTATTTTTCCTCTGTCTTTATCATGTAAGTGTTTTTCGCACATCAACCGTGCAAGTGTTTCCATGATAAAATTGTTAAGTAATTTTGAGCGTGTTCGTTCATTCTTTCAGTAGTTTATACCGTGTGCTTCTCTCTCACCGCTGTGAAGCTGCCTTGTCTATAAAATGGCCAGGTTCCCTTCAAGCTGCCAAATGCACCTTTTCTTGCCTCGTAATACTCGCAACCTTGTGGCAAAGGAAACTCAGTTCTAATTTAAATAATCACGAAGATGCTTAAGTGTACTGCCTTTTGAAGCAACAGGACAGCTTTGAGCAGTCATTCGTTGCCACTTACATATTCCTAACGCCTGGACAATTCCGACTCATTCTACCGGCGACATTTGCAACTAACTATCTATTCGTGCCACTATTCGTCCGATATGACGCACCTAATGGCTGTTTCGCACACTTTTGCCTTCGATTGGTGAACTTGCACTACTAATTACAGCTGAGCACCGAGACTTCGGTGCGACAGACGCTTACATTGAAGCCAGAGCGTGTGCGCAATCATCGCGAGCTACTCGCGTACCTGGTCTGTGTGGGAGCCGGTCTGACCATGGTGGTGGCCGCGACGCTGCTCTTCGTATACCAGACGGAACGAGAGATGGACACTCTGTCTCTCTGCATCACCGAGGAGTGCAAGCTCTTCGCAGAACAGGTGAGAGCCAGTGCGACATAGAAAATGCTACATACAAATGAGAATACAACAAAGGAGAAGGCAATTCCAATACGGGTTCTACTTTAGCCTAGGACGGACATTTCATCTTACAGCGTCTAGCTCAGAAACCTTTCGAGGGATGGCCACGACCACTAATCTCAGGCTACCAGGCCTTATGATTTGGGATTGCAGGCAGTAAAGGCGTGGTGCTTGCGGCCATAATACGAGGGAGTTGTGGGTGAAAATCTGCTTGCCTGCAAAGGCTAGCCTAGGTATAATTTCAAACGCAAATGCTTACTTCGCACTCTCCAAGAAGGTACAGTCAACGGCAAAATTTTGCGGGATCGAAAAGTTAGTAAAAACCTGTATTACAGCTCAGCCTGACAGTCTCGGAATAAATGTTACAGCTTGTACATCGCAAATACATCTACCCACAGAAACATTTATTTCGAGGCTATGCTGCGAGGCCAAGGGGTAACACATGTTTTTACGAAGTTTCGGATCCCGCAAACTTTTACCGTTGACTGTACATATCACAGCGATTTATCAACGGCGAGGCGCACCAATCCGCTATATATATATATATATATATATATATATATATATATATATATATATATATATATATATATATATATATATATATATATATATATATATATATATATATGAAGGAGAGGTACATGTTACGCGACCTTTTTTTTCATTCGATACGACTGCTCAGTTTTCTCTTCTAGGTGCTGCCTAAATCTCAATATATATGCCATTGGTATAAATTCTGTGCATGCCTCCGAATGAAGGGTGCTATAGACAGCGCTGTTGAAATTTATTTTATTTTTTTGTAGCGTCACTGGCACAGGGAATTGGACACAAGGGATATGTCTCGATTACCTGATTAACAGTGAGAGCTGACAAACAACATTTCGCATGCTGCTTTTAGCGCATATGAATTTTCCTATATGGAAAATTTCAGCTAATCGGTCAAAACAAGGAGCAATTTCTTGAATAGACGTAATTGGTCTATGAAGGTGATTTTTTTCTTTCATGGTTAAAGGGATGAATTATATGGAGAAGTGTGCCCCTTGTGGCGGTACCACCTTCATCATTATTGTCAAAGCGCTCGTAAATCAACGTAAATGCGCAAATATGGGAGCTGCGGAATGCGGTAAACATTTTAAAAATTGATAGCCTCAAACGTCTGCCACAGAACAGAAGTAACATAAGTTCGAGAGGATTGGTGAAAACGTGACACTTGTGGTATTGTTATGCTTGCTTGTGAAGTAAAACTGACAAGGTTATCCTGAGCAAGCTCCATCGCGTTGAATAGTTCGCTAGTATGTGGAGCATTTACAACGGCCGCATATTTAAGTTTACATCTCTGAAAGGTTTTGTAGCAGGGCAATTTAAAGATTCCAGTGGCTGAATAGGAGTAACAACGAAGATAGGTTAGCAGGCGTTTAGAATACTTATTAATGGTTAATGATGTTGATATCTTGTCCACTTATGATGAAATGTGATGTGAATGCCAGGATGGTGATGTGAAGAAAGCGACTCTCGTGATTGTAACAGGGACGGGCAGTATTGGTCCCAGTTAAGCGGAGTACAATGCCCTTTGCTTCACTTGAATTAATGCAAAAGTGTCAGTCTATAGTGAATTGACTAACCGCCTAGAGATAGGTATCAGCACGCGAGCCAAACTATCTCAAATTACTAATCGAGCGTTTGAGCGACAGGCTTAATCGTAACGCTGTTCACACCGTTCCCCTCAGGTGTCGTCATCACTCAACCGGTCAGCAAATCCATGCCGCGACTTCTACGAGTTTACGTGTGGCAATTGGCCGAAGGCCAACCCTGGATATGCATCCGAAGCCTCCCGCAGCACAGTTGTACTCATCGAGGAAGCCGGCAGGCGACTCGTGCTGCACCCTATGCAAGACAGCGAAAACCAGACTGCAGTCGTCAAGGCTAGCAACTTATATGTGGTGAGACAACACCCTCCTTGCTTAGTAAAAAAATATCTATCAATACCGCACAACTTGTTTTCGCGTCAGCACTCTTCAGTTCATTTACGCTGAAGCGCTATAACCAGTGTTACAAAAGCAAGCTTAAGTTGAGAGCCAGAAACAAAAATCGGCTCAGGAATCGTTCCGAGTTCGAGAGGTGTGCATCTCTATGTCGCCTTTTTTTTTCGATTTCCTTGCCTTTTGGTGGCGGCTGATATGAAAAGCGAAGTACTGCCTGGTTGAAAATGAACGCTTGGACATGTAAGTTGTATCAATTAGCTCATCATGGGTCATGAATTCAGCAGGTAATGGACGGACAATTATATTGCGTATTTGCAAGGTTAGGACAAAGCACAAATTCTTAATCGTAATAGGTACCTTCAGACCGGACTACTTCAATAATATTATCGTTGTGAAATATCGCTTTGCCTACGATACCGTGTGCAACCCCCCCGCCCCCGTGAAAGCTTTACTTGTGAAGCTTTCAAGGGGGGTACTTCCTAACGAGCGCAATTTTGCCCTTGTATCAAATTCGTCGGTGCACTGTCCCAAGCGAGCAAACTGGTGTGGAAAAGCGCGACAAACGTCGTAATTCGAAAGCTTGCGTGAACATTTGCGTCGCAACTGAAGGAGCTTCCGGCACTGCGCTTGTTTCAACTGATCGCAGCTTTTACACGAGCGTGGTTACCCTAGCTTCTATAATTGCGGACAAAGTCAGCGAATAAATACATGTTCATAATAGTACGCCGATGACGGGCAGACTGCCATTACGCAGTGTTTGCGATACCTTCGTATAACTTCAGTAGTAAGAATGACTTGCACATTGGAGAAAACCGCAGCTAAAGCACAGCCTCACTTTGTTGATGTATATGCAAAGCCATACACCAATATGCAAAATCTGTTCACCAATGCCCCATATTTTCATAGTATGATTGTTGAGTACTTGCAGGGTAATACAAAGTTCTGCTAGTTTAATTCTTTTTATTTCTCCCATGACACCTGCTCGCTCAAGCCACGAGTTTTTCTGCAGGCATTCTCAATGAAACGTTCTCAGTAGGCATTTCGATGAGGTATTCCTATGAGGCATTCGCGACAGAAAAGCGCACAGTTTCAATCGATAGGGCTGTTTTTTTTTCTGTTTCGTATACACAACATGGAAAATAGGTGGCAAGAGAAAAAGCGGCGTCGTCGCAGCCTGACAGAGCTCCTGCCACCCGTACACAGGGAACACAAGGCAAAATACATAGGCAGGAAATAAGCATAAAAGTTCTTTTTTTTTCTATAGCTTCAGAAGTATCTTCAGCTGTTTGACAGAATGTGTGTGTTGCGCATTGTGATCTATTCACATAATAAATACATGCAATACAAAAGAAACTGAATCAAGACACGTAATGGCTAATTACTATCCACACTAATCTCCCTCCCAATTTAGCCTGATATCAGCACTACTACTCGAACCATTGTAGCATAATCTAAATCAAGAGCACCTATATGAGGTGCAAAGCATTGTCTTTACGCCATACGAAGACATGTTTTTCCTTCGTTCATGTTAGTACATGTACACCTTATGCATATTATTCGCGTAATGTAAGTGGCATCGCGTTTCGAGCACTTTCGACAACGTCCTACGCAGGGTTGCCTACAAGGCGAAGACCAGATGGAAAAGCTTCGTCACGAGTTGCTGCCAGAGATGGGCGTCCACTGGCCGAACGTCAAGGGCGTGGTAGACCCTCTGCGGCACCTGATTGACCTCAGCGTCCAGTGGCAGATGCCCACGCTGCTCGACGTGCGCACGGATGATTTCGTGCAGCTTTCGGAGGCACGAAGCCCTGTCTTCGACACGGTCACCATGGACTGGTGGCAACCCGTACTCCGGCGCCTCCACGAGCTCGGACAGTACGGCTACTATGTGCGCGCCTTCTACGAGACCTTCTCCGACGACAGAAACGAGACGGTGAGAAAGGCGCTCGTTTCACTTCGAGTACTGGTCTCACTGTTATCTGAATTACCATAAAAAAGGCAGACACCTCTGCGTGTTTATGCCAAAGCCCGTACATTTACTCTTCCATACTGCTCAGCAAAATAACATCATTTCGTTATACGTGTGCGTCCCGATTCGGACCCGCTTATGACTAAATGTTTAAACACCGCTGCACGTTTGATCCTCTATATTTGCGGACAAAGAAAGCATGTCAGGAATGGATTAAACAATTGAAAATAATAATCACAGCGCAGCAAGCTTAATTATCGTCGAGTAGGTGAGCGTTATTTAGGTCATAGAAGAGGACATGGCGCATGCAATTCCGCCACATCTAACTTTGAAAAGAAAACATCAGTCGTTAATCATGTGGTTATCAAGGTCTTGGAAGCGCCAGGATAATTGAACATCGGACTATTCGCAAAACTGCTATGACAAGCAGGGTTTAATTATGGCGGATACATTGCCCCATAGTGTAGGCAGTTTTTAAAAATATTTAGCAGTATAACGCTGGCGCACATACTGGTTGTCGCACGGAATTATAGTTCAGAATTCTACTCATGGAGATATTCGATTACTAGGACTTACAGAGGCGGCTGTCTTGCAGTTCACGTTAGGGCACTTTCACAAGTATTGTTGCCTGTCAACGTCGTGCGAATTACCTAATAATATGCAAAAATGCCGTCGAATACATTATGAATGCAGTAAAATACCAGCTGATTAGCTGAATGAGATAGCTACTTAAGGAACTAATTTGGATAAATGTGCTTAATAGGCGTTTGGCACGATGACGTACGTGTCTGCTTGCTTGTTAGTTGAGCGTGTTAAGCACGTTTATGCACCTGCAAGAGCGCACAATGCAGTTCTATCATACCTTCAAGAACAGTCTTTGCGAAGCGCCAGCATAAATTCAATGAGGCACATATATGCAAAGGCGCTTATCCGTTCCAGGAAAGTATAAATAAAGTCGAGTGAAATAATCATGCGATCCATCTTTGCGGAGACCGTGTCATGATCATGCACTTCGTAGCGACTCTAAAAAAACACTCTATCCCCTTCTCGTTTTATCACGAACGTGTTTTATGCCGGGGTCCACCAAGAAATCTGTGGCGTACTTCCGTAACTGAAGTAGATGTCTGAAAAAGAAACGCGGATTTAGTTTGAAAAAGTGCCACCAGTAGGGATTCGAACCCACAACCAGCCAGGGTGTGACGGTAGGAGCTGGAAGCGCAGCCGACCGCGCCATCAACACTTACAATACGAGAGACAAACCTGGGTCCACCAGGAAATCTTACGTATTACCGTAACGGAAAAGGATGTCGGCAAAGTAAACACTCTTTCGACATTGAAAAGGTAGCACTCGCTCGGACTCGAAGCAACAACCAGGCACGAGGATATAAGCTGGAGGCGCAACCTACCGCGTCATCGAAAAACTTAATAAAGGAAAAAATAAACAGGCCTTATATCTTCAGTACGCCGTTTTACAATATCCGTCTAACTGATGTTCGGTTGAAGCAAAGATACGTAGCAAGTAAAATAGCTCCTAAATTAACAAAGCCTCCGTTTCACTGCACTCTTGGTTCTCAGCGGTGGTACCGCCATCTAAGCATCATGGAGCGGAGTCGTAGATTGTACTAATAGGCGCGCAGACAATTGTGACTTCATTAGCCTCGACGTATCCATCGCCGCGCAGGTTTCGGCGTCGTGCCAGCGCGTCGCTTGGGGAATGTACTACTACCACAGCCGCCAGATCATTTGTCTTGTTTGACGTATATGGTAGCCAACTACGTTGCAACGTGCTCTACTCCCGGAGCGCAAGGACGGCCGTCGACAAGCAAATGATGCGCCTTAAGCACAGAACAGTATGCGCTTCACAAAACGATCCACATAAAAACACTTAGGTTTCGCTTGAAAGGAGCCACCGTTTGAGAATGATCCGGGTTTATAGCTTGTTTGCACAGAGCACCAGCACGTTCAGTGTACTGTCTCCGGAAAAGTGGGAGTTGTTTGAGAGTTTTCGCTGCATCAAACTGTCGAGGATCCACGCGCAGTGGCGGGATGCCGCTGATATGTACATGTCGACAGTATCCAACCCACCTCCAGCCACTCGAATCGCCAGATTGTCCCTTATGTATCTTACAGCTTCGGGAAAACAAATTTCACGTGCGTGTTAGGCGGATCCCCGTCACAGAGGCATGAACCACATGCTTTTCTTTTCACTGCCATTGAAAAGAACGCAAGCCTTCTCGCTTTTTATACCTTTGGAGAATACTGCCGATATAATGCATTGATTAAATATGTGTATTAAGCAAGCAGCCAAACATCAGCATAAAACTTGATTGGATTTATTTTTAGCCCGTTATATTCTTTAGCGGAGGTCGTCTTAACGTTCATGAGAGCGTAAAACATGTCATTATCAGTTTCGTGGAATATGACGCATTCACCGACTGCACGTGAAGCGAAACTAAGTGCTCTTGGGTGGCATACAGGCGTAAAGGTTGTGAAAATTTGTTGAACTTGACAACTAAATCAGTCCTGGAGGCCGCATTACCTTCGATGTCCAGCTAACCATGAGCGTTTCCTATACTCTTGCTCACAAATTATAGTTTACATATATCCAAAAATATTTCGAATTATTTTTGGTATTTGAAACAATCTGTTTTCAAATGCATATCTTGAGTTCAGGAGCTCTTTGTTCAGTATACAACATTTGTCCGTTAAGTTTTGAGACTGATTTACTTGTTCTCTAAGAATGGTTCCCCACAACAAGTCTTGTAGTGAATTCCACTGGCGGATCTCGAGCAAGTTTTTTGCTCCGCAGCCGAGAATTTTAATTCCACTGGCGGATCCTGAGCAAGTTCGCATGTTCCACTGGGCGATTTGGGGCAACTTGCTCCGCGACGGAGCGATCCGCGTTGATCCGTCTCGTACAGCCGGATTCTGCCGGAACTCCAGCTATACGGTGTCGTCACTTCCGGATCAGCCGAGCACGGCGATTTTCTTTCAGCGTTCTTTTTTTTAAGGCGCTGTCTGATAACCATGGGCGGTTGTTTACATATTTTGGAATGGCGCCGTTCGACCCTACAGGGGACTGCTCCTCGCTCTGAGCGACAGCAAGTTCTACGTCGCAAAGCAGCAGCAGCAGCAGTGAAAAGAGTCTTACGTGCTGTACGAAACGTTATTTAAGGAGCTGTTTCCAGAGTCCCCGTCTAAACGCCCCAAAATGCTCCGCTACGTCGAAGATGTAGTACACATATACTCGGAGAAAGAGATATGCATACTTTTGCGCGAGGTCTAACATAGTCGAACGCAAGGCTGGCAACATGGTAAACCGGATGCGTGCGACAACTTCCGCTGTAATCCCTGCCGGAGCGAGTTTAGTTTTCCTTGGCCGATGGGGATGGGATCACTCCGCGACGTGGATTCGGCACACCGCTCCAGATCCGCCAGCGGAAAGCACTATTGGTGTGTATGTGTAGAGCCATCTTTCCGCCTTACCTGAGCTATGCTAATTGCTGTAGGAGTCGCTAGATGGCACTACATGTGGAAAAATATGCTGCCACGAGTCGTCTGCGCATTCTACTGTGAGTGAATATGAAGGGATGGACATCTACCTCGAGTAGCGTCAAAACATAAAATTCTCTGGGAGGCTTGGAAAAACAGCAAACAGTCGTATGAACTCCTTTGTGGCGCCTACGGTAACGACACATTATCGCTGGCGCAA
>CM023482.1:30194269-30214110 GCA_013339685.2 Hyalomma asiaticum
CGTGCCACAAAAGGGCAGTGTCGGTGAGCGCGAAAACAACGTGTGACAGCTGAGCATGGCATCCCAACATTATGTTTGCTCACCCGTCGGTACTGCTTCAGCCACTCGTCTACGTCCTCACCGCAAGCGCCGGAAAAGCTTGGTGGCTCCTTGTACAGAGAAGGGCCCGGGGCCGTTGGCCTCGGAGATTCAGCTTCTCGGGGCATGCTTCCCGTTGGCGATGGTGCGAGTCCCGCAAGGCGACGGCTGCGACGAAGTGCAACGGGTAGAGATTCCGTTGTTGGGTGATCAGGTACCCAGTACTTCTACCACTCTGTTACGGGGAGTGTAGAAGGGTTTATTCGAGGTAGCTGGACGGCAAGCGATATGGCGGCACTGCACGTCTTTCTCCTCTTCGCTGCTCTCTGTACCTCCTTGTTGTTGTTGATGCTGCTGCTACACTACCATTTGACGCACCGTATCAATATTATAACACACGGTTATTTAAACACACTTGAAGGCAACCGATCGCGCCAGTCGCGGGGAAAGCAGTCGCTGCAATCCCAGTCAACTGAAACAAAATCGTGATTAAGCGAATGGAGAGAACTGAGCGATCGGAACAGTTTGATCGCTGCAATCGCTGCATGTGAAACAGCTTTCACTAGTATTCTACCACACGGTCGCCCAGTCCTCGCCAGGAAAACTAATTGAACCGGCGTTGGGGGCGAGGTGTCTAACGATCAATGCGCTGAATACTTCCATCGACGCAGACACGAAGAGATACAGATCTGGCGGTGGGTGCCACATAACGGGACTACCGGCGTTCTCTCGTTATACAAGTGGTGGTTACCCAGCTCCTACAGCGTTGGCGGACGCAGGCACCGAATATTCAATTTTAAGCGGGAAAATGGCAACTCTGTTAAAAGTAGTAGTCGGACGGCCAGTGGCCACGACCTTAATCTCTTAAGAATCAGCACGACCAGAGTCGAGATTCAAGGATCGACGTAGTTAGAGAGCTGTCCTGTATTGCGCAAATGCTCCCGCAACCTTATCCTTGGAGTTGACTTCCTACAGCAGTGTGGCGCTGCCATCCATCTCCAGGAGGGCCTTATCACATACTCAATAGAGCGAGCAGTCGACGTGCATGGTGACCAAAGGCGTGCCGACATCTTTCGGGTTTGTGCAGAAAGTGTAACACTTCCTCCAGGAGCCAGTGTCTTGGTCGACGCCAGATGCCGTGACTTGCGCGACGGCGAAACGGAGGCTAAAACAAACTTGTAACACCTTTTTAAACAACGTGGTTGTGTGGTTAGGATCGTTGTGAAACTTCGCGCTGGCCAATTTCAAATGCTTTTCACTAGGTTAAGGAAAGAACATCGACGCCTTCTCCACGGAAGTTCGGTAGCGTTTGTAAATGGACTGGCAGATGTTAAGAAACGTATTACGTCGCGAGTATTGCAATTCAGACACGCGTCTGAGAGATATCGACGTATATTACTGTGGGAATGCATGCGCATTCCAGCGGCCGCAGACCGGTTGCGCATTACATGCGCACGCTTTGGCAAGAGCGGTGCGGTGGAAGAGGGCACTCACGCCGCTTCCCCCGTTCCCTTTCATGCCTCGTCGTGGTGCTGTAACCGGTATTCCCCCGCTCCCTGTCCACTCTTTCCCTTCTCCCAAGATTCGGGAGATGCCTCCTCTCTCAACCTCGCGAAAGCGCGCCGTTTTCTGCAAGGTCTTGGGTCTTTCGTCTAGAGGCGTCGGGATTGACCGGATCCCCTCCTGGTACGCGAGATCGCCGCCCGCCGCCGTCACCAAGCACCTGCACTTCTTCCCGTGAGTGATCTTCATTCTTGGTCGGAGCGCAAAGCCACACGAAGTGAGCTGAGTCACTATCAGCTCCTTTTCGTTGTGCGCTTTTCTTGTATTATTGTTTTTGCCCCAGCCGTAAGGAATATTACTCCGGCGCGCTGAGGCACTTGCATATTTTATACTTGTTGTGTTGGTGGCGTAAGAACAAGGTGAATAAACACATTCGTTTCAAAGGCTTGTCTCTGTCCCCCTGGCCTGAACCCGCCTTGGTTGCGATCTAACGCGAACCGCGGGATAGGGGCCACAGCTCTAATTGTTAGGGCTGCTGCATTTGTGCTTCCGAGTGTCTGCCACCGCTAGCACCCAGGGAAACCGTATAAAGGTTAAGAAAGACCCCTATATTTGGAGCCAGAACGTGGGGCCAGTAGTGCGACAGAGCGAGTCAGTTTGTGTGTGTGATTAGCAGCACACGAACGAACCATGACAGCAGACAGCGTTGATTTCCAGCGACTGTACACGCTGTCGCGGGTGGCTACCAACCGGCAACAGTTCGAAGCGGCAGTAACTGCTACAGCAGCCGAGAACCTCGCGGCAACTACTAGCCAAGGGAATCTCATGTGCTTTGACGAGGGCGGCGCTACGCATGAGGCGCACCCTCCGCATACAGTGTATTCGAAGGCGCGAGGCATATTACGCCGCGCCCTTTGCCAGAGTTCGCGGAGAGCAGGGAGCCATCGCGGCAAACTTGCTCGACTCATTCAGCTCCTGCGCCAGACCTTACTGGGCAGAGCGAGTCTCCGCAGGTGTTGTTGCGCAATGCAATGCGCATGATTGAGTGTTCGACTGGTGTTGTACAGAATACTCTTACATCAAGGTCAGCCGCTAAGCCGATAGTTAGGATCGACTTACCCAATTACAGCGGGTATCATGATCTAGTTAGTGCCAACGAATACCTCGATCGCATGCTGACGTACCAGCAAGCGGCGGGGCTGCCCGATGGCGAGATGCTGGAACGCGTCGTTCCAGTATCGCTGACTGATGAGGCTGCCCGTTGGTTCCGGCTTACTGGCGACAGGTCGCGCACGATGTCAGAGTTCCGAGCGAACTTCCGCGAGGAATTTCTGCCCGCAGATTACCAGCGTCGTTTGCGTCGTGAGTTAGAGCTGCGTACTCAGCATCCGGACGAATCCTTGCTCGAGTACGTGAGGGCGATCGACGACTTATATCGCATCGCTGATCCCTCTGGTCCGAAGTGTGAGAAAGTGGAGCGAGTCATGCGACAAGCACACCCCACTTTCGCCGCGTGTTTGAGATGTAGCAAGTTCAGGGATTTGGATGAGCTGGCCTCGGAGGCAAAACGCATATAGGCGGACATAGTCGCCTCGCGCGCGTACAGACCACCACCCCCAGCGTCGGAGGCACTCGAGCCGCGATGCGCGTGGAACGGAGACAACTTTAGCACCCGTCCACAGGGAAATGGTTTGCTTGCCTTCAGTGATGAACGGTCGAGCAGCGGTTGGGAGTTATCTGACCGGGCTCTTGACCCGTACACTTACGCTAGACGAGCAGCATGCGCTGCCGATGGCCGAGGTACGCAGAATCGTGTTCGATATACCGACGCGAGGATGCCAGAGCAGAGAGCGCCTGAACGAGAGCACTTTGTAGAGAGGAGCGGCGGTTATCAAACGGCGCGAGGCACCGAACGCCAAGCGCGACAGCGGCCGACAAACCTCTGCTATAAATGCAACGAACCAGGGCATTTCGCCCGGGACTGTAGGGCGCCCGCGAGCCGAGGGCATGCGCTTTCGGGAAACGAGTGGCGCCGCCGGTGAGCAATGCTGCAGGACCGGCGGCAAATACAGCAACGCTGAGTGAGACAAACGGGCTCCTAGCCCCGCTGGCTTGTCGTATCGGACCGCCCAACGACACGCCGGCACCTTTTATTAAGCTTACAGTCGCCCGGGGCAAATTTTTTGCACTTCTGGACACGGGAGCAAGCGCTTCAATCTTTGGCGACGAAGTGTATGAGCATCTTTGTCGGAGTTCTATCCGGCTGGCGCAAGCAAGTGGCTTGGCGCAAGCAAGCCCTGCTGCTAGGCTCGTGGTGCGGTGGGAGAAACGAGTCAGGCGCCAACGCCTCGCTTACCTCCCCGGCCTGACGGTTCCTATCATTCTTGGCAGAGATTCTCTCGTTAAGACGGGCATTGTTATTGACGTCTGCAACGGAGGATACAGGGAACGAGCATGCGCCACCCTGAAACCTTTCGTAACGTTTCAAAAAGCGTCAGAGACAACTTCGTTCGATGATGCTTCGCGCGCAGACAAACCGAACGATCGCCCGAAAAAGTCACTCGCAAACGCAAAGCTTTCGGCTGATTCGAAGAACCGAGCAGCCGACCGCGCAGAGAAAAAATGACAGCATATCCACGGGGTGAATGATGGAGAGTGGGCGAAGCTCTTATGTATTAAAGATACCTCGCCACACACCTCAATGAAACTCGTGAGTAACGTGTCATTTTGAAACAATTCGGCCACCCGCGCTCGTACTCAGGGTCCTCGCGGCGCCGCCGCGCAGAATCACGGCTAGCTTCGGCCTCCCGCGCCCGCACGGCGGGGTCATTTCTTCGAGCGCGAGCCGCCGGCGCCCTGCGCGCACGTCGCTCGGCAGCCTTGTCCATCCTCCGTCGACGAGCCTCTGTTGGCGCGCGCGCCAAAACGCCGCCGAAGAACACGCGATCGCATTGGCGCGATCGTCTCTCTCTCCTTCCCTACGTGTGACGTAAATGCTGTTTTCATAAAACTCACCTTTTATTATTATCTTTTGCTACAAAACGCCCTCTAGTGTGGGGCGAGTTTGCATTTCTCAGCTTATATGCATTCGTTATATAGTACAAGTAGCGCCATCTATGGCCGGATTGTAGACTCAACCAGCGGTGGTTACAAACAAACGATGACGGGGACGAACGGGTGACGCCATAAGGAGCTTCACCCCTAAAAAGGGCGCGAAGGGGAAGGGCTCCCCTCTCGAGCGGCCCCGAACCCCCGCGGCGGAGGTACTGTGCACCGCCGCGGAGGGCGAACGAACCCACCCGCTTTTGATTAGTTCATGCGGTTTGTCGGTGGAAGAAAAGGCTCGCCTCTCAATGCTACTGAATGAATACGATGAATGAATACGAATCACAGAGGGTCCTGGCTGCACTGCCCTAGTTAAGCACAAAATTGAAACAGGTGATGCCTCGCCTTGGAAGTGCAATCCTCGGCCAGTGAGTTTGGCTAAGAGGAAAGCGCTTGACAGCGCCCTGGACTAATTGCTCGATACAGGTGTTGTCGAAAGGTCAGAGAGCCCATGGGGTTTTCTTGTGGTGTTGGTGCCGAAAAAGGACGGAAGTACCCGCCTTTGTGTTGATTATCGTCGCCTAAATGAGGTAACACGCAAGGACGCATATCCGCTTCCGAGCATTCCCTCAATCGTGTCCAACGTTGGTGGAGCGAAGTATTTCACTACGCTCGATGCTACCAGAGGATATTTTCAGGTCGAAGTAGATCCCTGTGACCGATAGAAAACTGCTTTCACTTGTCATAGGGGCCTCTTTCAGTTTGCCCGCATGCCTTTTGGTCTAGTTGTGCGCCAGCCACTTACCAGCACTTGATGGATCGTGTCTTGGGTGACGCAAGGTGGCATCATGCTCTTACTTACCTGGACGATGTTGTGGTATACTCGCGAACCTTTGATGAGCATTTACGCCATCTCAGGGACGTGCTAGAGCGTCTGAGGTCGGCGGGAATAACGCTGAATCCTGCCAAGACTCAGATAGCCGCAACCCGAGTAACGCTACTGGGTTTCACAATAGATAATGGTCGTCTTCTGCCGTGTGATGACAAGGTTCAAGCCTTATTGAACTACACGTCGCCGACAGACATAGGCGGACTGAGACGCTTTCTGGGGCTGATGAACTTTTATCGTCAGTTCATCCCAGACTGTGCCGCACTGCAAGCCCCCTTGACAATGCTGTTGAGGAAAGGTGAGCGGTGGAGGTGGGGTCCGGAGCAAGAGGAAGCATTGCGCAACCTCGTTCGTGCGCTCGCGGAAACCACTGAGTTAAGACTAGCGGATTTGAGCAAAGAATTTGTGATCCAAGCAGACGCCAGCGACCTTGGCCTAGGAGCGGTTTTGCTCCAACAGCACGAAGGTGGCTTGCGGCCGGTAGCTTTCGCTAGCCGCTCGTTGACTCCCGCAGAGAAAAATTATTCCGCGACTGAAAAGGAGTGTTTTGCAATCATGTTTGCCCAGAAAAAGTTCGATTACTACGTTGACGGAGTTCAATTTGTGATTGAAACTGATCATATGGCACTAACTTGGCTTAGACGCCTAGGGGAGCCGAGCGGACGGCTCGCACGATGGGCACTTCTCCTGCAGCGATACGATTTCACCGTTCGCTACCGGAGGGGAAAGAACAACGTTGTGGCGGACGCACTTTTGCGCGCGCCCGTTGACAGTGAGAAGAGTAATATTACTGCTCAACTCACGCCGCCCAGAGCCGAGACTAATAAGTGCGACGTAACTGCTGCGACGCTCGAAGTCAACAGGAGCGGTAATAACACTACCCATCCTGTGTCACTGGAGACTCAACCCAAGAGCAGAGTAATTGCTACAATGCTCGACGGTCAGAGTCGCAAAGGAAGGAAGGATGAACCACCTTCGAAGGTCGAGAGCGTTAACCATCTGGACTGCGTCAGTTCAGTGGAGAGCGTGTTCAGCAGAAAGGACTTGTTAGAGGCGCATCGGGAGGATCCGTTTTGTAAGAAAATTTTTGAGGGGCTCCGGGAGCCCGGCGGCGTGGCCGCGGCGCATGTTGACGCAGCTGGTATTGTTGTAAGTGCGCGGTGCTCTGAAACAGCTGGTAGTGCTGTGAGCGCGTTGCACTCCTACCTGCTTGACTCTGACGGTGTCCTGCTGAGATACATCCCCGCGGAGAAAGATACATATGATTCCTTCAAAGCGGTGATTCCACGGACGTTGAGAGGGGCATTGCTACGCTACTTTCACGACACGTGCATTGCCGGGCATGCAAGTGGCCCTAAGACTTATCTTAAGTTGTGTCGCTTTGCAACCTGGAGAGGCATGAAGCGGGATGTAATACGCTACGCTCGCTCATGTAATGTGTGCCAAAGAGTGAAACCGAGAGGTGGACGCCCACCCGGGCTGATGAAGCCGATCAATAGCCGGATACCGTGGCAGATTGCGGCTTGTGACATCATGGGACCTTACCCACGAACACCGAGCGGGAACCAATTCCTTCTCGTGGTCACAGATCACTTCAGCAAATGAATGGGATTTTTCCCCCTACGAAGGCTGACGGCACGCGTAATCATGCAGAAGCTCATCGAAGTGTTCACGCGATTTGGCTACCCAAAGGAGTTGATTACGGACAATACGTCCTATTTCACTTCCAAATTATTCGTGGACTCCTGTGCAGCCCTCGGCATTAAGCACAGGAGAACGACCACGTATCAAGCCCAGGCAAATCCAATCGAACGTGTGAACCGCAACATCAAGCATATGCTCTTTGCTTTTGCGGGGACGCACAAGGATTGGGACAATTGCATCCCTGAAATCGGATTTGCTATAAGGACGACCGCGAACCGCTCGACTGGCTTCACCCCCGCCACTCTCAATCTTGGGAGGGAGCTGATGAATCCCGTAGAACACACACTACAGGAACGCAGCTGGGAACTGGTTGCTTTTACAGCATGCGCTGATTATGGAGCTGGGCTGCGCTTAAAGGTGCAAGAGGCTTTATGCAAAGCACGACGGAACCTGAGGACTGCTCGAGCAGAGCAGAAAGCGCAGTATGAGCGCTCTCATCGGGACGTTCAATACAAAGTTGGCGACCTGGTGTTGAGGCGTAACCATGTCCTAAGCGATGGCAGTAAGAAATTTTCAGCTTCTCTGGCACCGAAGTGGACGGGACCGTACCGAGTGAAGGAGATTGTCTCATCTCTCGTGTACAAGCTGGCGGACTTACAGCTAAGACCGATCAGCGGATCAGTGCATGTCTGTGAGCTCAAACCCTACTACGACAGAGGGAACGAGTGGCCCGAGGGGAATGCTCTCCCGCCATCGCAGGCAGCGGCATCGGGTGGCACAGCTCGACGTTCGAGCCCTGTGCGGCGCTACAATTTGCGATCTCGACGGAATTAACTGTCCTGATTGTAGGGGCTAACTTTATTCTGTGCGATGTCTGACGGAATGCTCCATCGGCGTCTCGCACGCAACCGTCCGGAGCGAGCATGCGCTTTCTCTTTGGGCTAATGAGCAACAGAGGGACCACCTGGCCGTTAGTCGGCAGCAACAGCGGCCAGCCATAAGAAGCAGTCGTGTGTTCGTCGTGTGTTCTACGAAAGGCCAGGCTCCGGCGGGCCACAACTCGTTACGAGCAGGGGTGCGGCGACAGCGAAGACCACTGCAGAGGCCAGATACAAGGCGAGAAAAAGCAAACAAGCAGAAACAGCAAAGCAGTTTCCGGTCCGGAATGCCGGCAGCGGCCTTGGAAAATTCTGAAAACTCGGCGACACTTCGGTCCCGTTGCCCTCTCACCACAAATCGTAATCCTGTAATACCTGGAGGGGCGGAGCTGAGGAGGCCGCTGTTCGACAGACGACCCTGCCTGCACACATTCACGGCACAGCGACCCCTTGGCCCAGTCCATATCGCTCGTGCGTCGTCTGCTGCTTGCCCCAGTATGCCAGACAATGGAGCTTCCCGCAAGGTGAAGAAGCGCTGGTCTGTCCCGCGACACACCACCATCGGGCCTTCTTGCAAGGCGAACGGGCGGTCGTTCGAGCATCACCAGGCCCCTGCCATGCCGAATGTGTCCCGTGCCCAGGACCAGCTGAGCGACTCATCATCATCGTCACCCGGCACCCAAACCAGGCCAGTGACAGCGGCCGACGCGGCTCCAGCATCATCGCCGAGTGACATCCTCGGGTCGCCCGCGTCAACTTCGCCAGGTTTACCGACTTGGTCAGCCGCGCCCTTCAACAACTCGGCGACCACGGCCGCGGTGAGGGGAGACAGCTCCCTCATAGACATGGACTTCGGGCCGTTCCTCGAGGCGTAGTTTGCATCAACAGTTGTGTTAGCCCCAGGTGATGGCGGTGGCTTCGTTGGTGAAGGGGATGAATTAAGGACGGGGGGATGTGGGAATGCGTGCGCATTCCAGCGGCCGCAGACCGGTTGCGCATTACATGCGCACGCTTTGGCAAGAGCGGCGCGGTGGGAGAAGGCACTCACGCCGCTTCCCCCGTTGCCTTTCATGCCTAGTCGTGGTGCTGTAACCGGTATGCCCCCGCTCCCTCCCCCTCCACTCTTTCCCTTCTCCCAAGATTCGGGGAGATGCCTCCTCTCTCAACCTCGCGAAAGCGCGCCGTTTTCTGCAAGGTCTTGGGTCTTTCGTCTGGAGGCGTCGGGATTGACCGGATCCCCTCCTGGTACGCGAGATCGCCGCCCGCCGCCGTCACCAAGCGCCTGCCCTTCTTCCCGTGAGTGATCTTCATTCTTGGTCGGAGCGCAAAGCCACACGAAGTGAGCTGAGTCACTATCAGCTCCTTTTCGTTGTGCGCTTTTCTTGTATTATTGTTTTTGCCCCAGCCGTAAGGAATATTATTCCTGCGCGCTGAGGCACTTGCATATTTTATACTTGTTGTGTTGGTGGCGTAAGAACAAGGTGAATAAACACCTTCGTTTCAAAGGCTTGTCTCTGTCCCACTGGCCTGAACCCGCCGTGGTTGCGATCTAACGCGAACTGCGGGATAGGGGCCACAGCTCTAATTGTTAGGGCTGCTGCGTTTGTGCTTGCGAGTGTCTGCCACCGCTAGCACCCATGGCAACCGTATAAAGGTTAAGAAAGACCCCTATAATACTGAGCTGTCAGCCGATAACCAGACTGCACTGCGCAAGCTGTTGTTCGAATTCAGTGACAGGTTTGCAAGTTCATACCAAGTACGCCAGAGTTCCATCACTAGGCACAAGATCGTCTCTGACGAAGTCGCACGCCCCATACACTAGCCGCCTCAGCACGTGCCGCATGAAGAACGCGAAGCCATACGCAAGCGAATCCGAGCAATGCTTGACGATGGCATCATGAAGCCTCCCATCAGCCCTTCGAAGGCTGCCTCACTAGCTACTACTGCGACTAACACACACGGCGACTGTGTGAAATCCGTTACAGCTAACCTAGCTGTACCTACGTTATACACTGTTGACACCGGGCCTCTTGTACGATCTCACAGGTCTCTGATGCCGCTTCCGGCGCCACTGTTTCCGTGGACGTACACTCATGCGGTTCCAACACAGAGGAGCTCTCACACTCCTCTTCCTGAGTTTCCGATCTACAATGCACATCAGCTACCAACGTCTGTCTCATCGAGTTCCTGTGGAGCTAGTGCACGAGCTTTCGAGCTCGTTGTTACCTCACTTACACCAGCCTCCCCGTGCAGTAGACCTTTCTCACAGATAATCTGATCTCACCTATTCGAAAATAGTTAGCGGTACTGCGGTGGAAGCGTACGTGGCACGCAGCTTCCATCTCGAGCGTTCCGTAAGGACCTTTGATAGTTACTCTCGCAATCGGAACACAAGCATTCTAAGCTTCTACGGCTTGTTCGATCCACGCGTGCTTATACGTCAACGTCTCAGGTTCCATGTAAGAGCTGTGAGCCACGTCCATAATAGCCGGGGAATCCTGTAGTACGCGACATAGTTGCCCATTTGGTCGCGTATTTACGATTCGAGCATCTTCATGCTCTCAGAGTTTCCACCTGCGGACAAAAACGTTATCTCGGCCTCCTTAGTCTACGCTGCACTGTGCTCTGGTGGGTGACAGCTGTAGCAAAGAGAAGGTCTCCTCGCTTGAAATTTCTTTTGCTGCTCTGCGTTAATTTCAGGGGTCTCTTCCGACATGAAAACACTGCTCTTAGGGCTATTCTCAAATACAGGTCCGCGCTTCTCTTTGATGGGCACTTTCCTCGCGTTACCGTACCTGAAAGTGGAATCGCCTTTGCGACTGAGGTTTACTTCGGGAGCAGGACGCGTCGCAAACGCCTCGGCAAGCTCGGCTACTCTTGCTACCGTGCCAACATCTGGCCTATCTTCCACCGAGTATCTCACGTTTTAAGGTAACCTGTTATAAAACTGCTCAAGTGCGATACATTGAACAACCTTCGCGTGATCACCATAGGCCTTCTCTTCTTTGAACCGCTCTCCATGTTTGGCATGAGCTTATACGCAAACTCAGTATATGACTCCTATCTGCCTTTCTAAGTTTCGCGGAACTTCCGCCAAAACGCTTCCGCGGAGAGCCTATATTTCCTCAGCAAGCTGCACTCCTCTTTCTCATAATTATGTGCTGCCTCTCTGTTTAAGCGAGCAATTACTGTTGCTTCGCCAGGCAACAGCGTTAGCAAGCACTGTGGCAACAACTCGCAAGAGAATTCTTGCTTCTCGCACGACCGCTCGAAATTCAAGAATAAACCAACGCCCCCTCCGACCTTATGGCCGCATTATCCCTGTCATCTTACGCGCTCTCTAGCACTGCATCCGTCGCTTCTGCATCTTGCTGTTCGAACGCGTTCCATCTCAAGCTCGAATTGCTTCAGTTCAAGTACGCGTGCGTGTTCCTTTCCTCGCGCTCCTTCCGTTCACTGCGCCCCTTTCTTCACGCTCATTTTAGGGCCGAAGCACCTGAGGACCTAGATTTGTCGTCGACTCTCACGGTCACGGTATACAGAAACTGTGTGGGTTCATCCTGGAGGCAATGCAGACAGTGTGTGTGCATGTGTGGACCGATCCTGGAGGCCGTGCACCCAGTGTATGTATATGGTAGTCGTGTCAGAAGCGATTCTAACGAGTTTTCCGCTAATGCACCTGGCTGTCGGCGCCTAACGTAGCCGTCGAGACCACGGTAAAACAAGCCCGTCAGCAGAGAATGATGTTTCCTGTGGAGAGCACCAGCGCGTCATCACACGATTCGCAACTTCCAAGCTTTCAGGATAGTCGAGCTGTCGTGATAATTTACGTCTCTCTTCCTCGAGCTCAAATTCTTGAGGTCTGCACTCCTCAAGATCATCTTTACGTTTCAGCTTTTCCTCTCTTTTGCCTCCCATTCTGCATCGTTCTTCTCTCGAATAACCTCAAAACATTCCGCTAGCTCATCATCCTGAGCCTTCAGAGCCAAAATTTGGCATGAGCACGACTGTTGAAAAATCACCTAGAGCCATTGTGATGAGCATCAAACGAAAAATGCAGGTAGAAAGATTTGATATGACATAGACGTGTTCGTGACTTGAAATGAACGTTATCACAAGAGCATTACAAAGCAAAAACTAACATAACACCGGAAAGATGGCTTTGACAAGAAAAGTACCGGTCAAGCCATGATATTAAGAACCTTGGTCAACTATTGTTTCCAGTGTGCGTCGCTAACACCCAGGCGCAAATCCTTCGCAAGCTCCAACAACTCTGGTTTATGTAGCGACTTCACACTCATGGCTGCGTTCAATAGTGCTCGTACTGTACAAACTATTTTACCGCAACCCAACAAGGCATATAGAATAGCTAGAATTACCCGCTCTGTTATAACCCTTTAAAAAACCTTGCAAAGCTCACTAGAGAAAAATCCCACACTCACCGCCTTGCAGCCAAGAATCCGCATAGACCATCGCAAACGCTGCTCCCAGTTGCGAGTTGCCGCATGGTAGTCGAGGCTCGGATCCAAATCCCGTAGCTTCCAGCTGGTTTTTCACGGTAGCGCAGCGTGGCAAATATTCAGCAGCGAGTGCATGAAGCTCGAGCCATGTTGACCATAGAGAAGGGCTAGCATGGAAGACGAGGCGACATAAAGAAGAAACATACGTTTAATACATCACTACGCCTGAGCGGAAAACTCGCAATCAAAGGAACATTATAAACGCGCATGCAGCAGCGCACTACAGCGATGATGAGGATTATTATTATTATTGTGGTTCGGTTAGGAAAGGAGGCAAATTTCTGCAGTCATTGTAGGGAACACGGCTAAGCGTCTGTGGGGATGGGGGAAAGGGAGCAAAAGAGACAGAGAGAAGAGAAAGGCCGCAGAGGAGGGGTCCGAAAACTTAGACCATCTGCGGTTCTTTAACGTGTACTGCCAACGCATAGTACACATGCCTCTGCCATTTTCGCCTATATCGAAAACGCGACCGCCTCAGCCGGGTTCGAGCCCGCGTTTTTGGGTGGCAGCCGAGTACCGTAACCACTACACCACCCCGGCGGACAACGCACTACAGCGAAGGCAGCTGCCGACTCCTCAACCGCACGTCCTCTCTCCCCTTTTTTTACCCCTTTCGTTAAGCGTTCCTAGCGTTCGTCACGATCGGCACACGTTAACGCATGTCAACGGTTCAGCAGATGCTCTGGCGCCTTGCAGGAGAGCAGCAGCGACGAAGGGGTGAGCTCTGAAGGAGCAGAGCCCACGTGCGACAGGTGAGCTTGAACACGCTGGCCTGGTGGCTTGTCTCAACGGCCAACCTCCTTGTTTGGAATTAGTTTTAGCCATAGCTGCGCTCTTTCAATCGAAACATCTTTGTCACATCCGCTGAGCTGTACGTTCCGTTCGGGACCCACCTTGACCCTCTTCCATTATTAAAGACGATGGGCTTGCGCTACAAAATCGCTAAACTCTTAGACGGTCTGTCTGTACATCTGTCAC
This sequence comes from Hyalomma asiaticum, assembly GCA_013339685.2. NCBI lineage: Eukaryota > Metazoa > Arthropoda > Arachnida > Ixodida > Ixodidae > Hyalomma > Hyalomma asiaticum. The sequence continues at coordinate 30,207,805 of CM023482.1, forward strand.
ACGATTCAATCACCCGGCCAAGTCAACCGGATGGTTAACAGAAACTGTGCTACTAGAACTGGTGGACTGGTCATACATGTTAACAGTATACAGCTCAAAGAATTACCTCCGGTCTATTTGAGGCAATATATACATGCATCACCGCGATCTGCAGCGCTATTTTACTTAGGAATACACATTTGACTGGCTTTCCGCAAAATCACCGCGTTCGAAACGGCGTCGCACAGACGCTTCGCGTTAAAGAAGCACCACGACACTATTACGCATGCGCAGCACGCCGCCAATCCTTCCAATGCGTCACTCCTCCTCCCCACCGCTCTATGCTCCTTCATCATCATCATCATCAGCCTATTTAGGTCCACTGCAGGACGAAGGCCTGTCCCATCGATTTCCACTCCACCCTCTCCTGAGCGAGTTGGTTCCACTTTACGCCCGCAAACTTTTTAATTTCATCGCTCCATCTAACCCTTTGCCTGCCTCTGTTGCGTTTTCCCTCTCTTGGTATCCATTCCGTCGCTCTTACTGTCCATCTGTTATCTGTTCTCCTCATGACATGTCCTGCCCAGGTCCACTTCTTTCTTTTAATTGATATAATAATATCGGCTACTCCTGTCTGTTCTCTGATCCATTCCGCTCGTTTTTTATCTCTTAGCGTTACCCCTATCATTTTTCTTTCCATTGCACGTTGCGCGCTCCTTAGTTTCATCTCTAGTCTTTTAGTTATCCTCCACGTTTCTGCACCGTACGTTAGTACTGGGAGGATACAGTGATTGAATACTTTGCGCTTTAGTGAGAGCGGTAAGTTTCCAGTCATGATTTCGTAATTCCTTCCGAATGCGCTCCAGCCCATCCTTATTCTACGGAGAGTTTCTTTTTCGTGGTTGGGAGTTCCTGTTATTAACTGTCCCAGGTATACATATTCGTTTACACATTGTAAGGGTTCATTGTCGATTGTAAATTCCTGTTCCTTAACTAGGCTATTGAGCATAACTTTGGTCTTTTGTCTATTCATTTTTAACCCAATTTTAATACTTTCCCTGTTTAGGTCATTAATCATGTTTTGTAGTTCGTCTCCATCATTGCTAAAGAGTACAATGTCGTCTGCAAATCTTAAATTGCTGAGATATTCTCCATCTATTCGAATGCCCTTTTCTTCCCAGTCTAGACGTTTAAAGATTTCCTCTAAACATGCAGTGAATAGCATCGGGGATATCGTATCTCCCTGTCTCACACCTCTCTCGATCGGGATTTCTCTGCTTTGCTCATGTAGGAGTAGTGTGGCTGTGCAATCTTTGTATATGTTGTTTATGATTTTCACGTATACGCCAGGTACCCCTTGTCGTCGTAGAGCTTCTATAACTGCTTGTATTTCTATGGAGTCAAATGCTTTCTCGTAGTCGATAAACGCCATATAAAGAGGTTTGTTATATTCGGCGTACTTCTCAATTACTAGGTTGATAGCGTGGCTGTGGTCCATTGTCGAGTAACCTTTCCTAAAACCAGCTTGTTCTCTCGGTTGGTTAAAGTCGAGGGTTTCTCTTATCCTTGTAGAAATTACTTTTGTAAATAGCTTGTATATTACTGGGAGTAGGCTAATTGGTCTGTAATTCTTTAACTCCTTTATGTCACCTTTCTTGTGGATAAGGATTATATTAGCATTTTTCCAACTGCGCGGTATACTACACGTCTTGACACATTTCGTGAAGAGCGATGCAAGTTTTTCAAGTACAACATCTCCTCCGTCTTTGATCAAGTCGGCTGTTATACCATCTTCACCGCCTGCTTTACCGCGGGCCATGCCTTTAGCAGCTTTTTTGACTTCGTCAGTGGTTATACATGGAATTTCAGTATCTTCCTCTGATTCTATTTCTTTTAAGGTTGTATGGTCTGTCTGAGAGCTGTACAGTTCCGAGTAGAAATCTTCTGCTACCTTTACTATTTCGTTGAAATTATTGATAAAGTTACCTTGTTTATCTTTTAGCGCATGCATTTTATTTTGTCCTAAGTGCAGTTTCTTTTTGACCGATTTAATGCTGGTGCCTTTTTCTACTGCTTTCTCTATTTCTCTCGTGTTAAAGTTTCTTATATCTGTTTGCCTGGCTTTACTGATCAACTTTGATAGTTCTGCGAATTCAATCTTATCTATGGGCGAAGTTACTTTCATTTGTTGGCGTTTTTTTATTAAGTCCTTGGTAGATTGGGACAGCTTATTTGTTGTTTGCTTTGCTGTTTAGCCCCCGAGTTCTATCGCTGTTTCAAGGATTGTTTTCGTTAGAGTTTTGTTTATTTCTTCTACATCGTCACCTTTTTCGCCTAAGGCCTCGAACTTGTTGCTTAGGGCGACTTTAAATTCTTCGTTCTTCGATCTGATTACCTCTAGATTACATTTTTTTCTAGTGAATAATTTAGTTCTTGTTTTCTTTAGGTTGAGTACAATCTTTGCTCTTACTAATCTGTGATCGCTGCATTTTATCTTCCCCACGACTTCTGTGTCTTGAATTATACCTGGTTGTTCGCACATTATAAAGTCGATTTCGTTCTTTGTTTCCCCGTTAGGGCTTTTCCACGTCCACCTCCTATTCTTGTGTTTCTTGAAAAACGTGTTCATTATTCGGAGTCGGTTTCTTTCGGCAAATTGCTCCTTAATGCTATCTTTAGCTCGGCGAAACCCGTCCACCGTGAGCAAGATATTCAAGCGAGCCTCGCTCTAATACAATTCGAAAGACGCCGTGACTCTGTTGCTGGCTGACAATCACAATCGTCGCAATGAAAAGAGACGCCGTGCCATGGTGCTCCAGTGGTTCTGGCACTCGGCTGCTGATCCGAAGGTCGCGGGATAAAATCCCTGCCTTGGTGACTGCATTTCGATGGAGGCGAAATGTTGAGGCCCCTGTTCTGTGCGATGTCAGTGCACGTTAAGGAACCCCAGGTGGTCGAATTTTCCGGAGAGCTCCACTACGCCGCCTGTCATAATGAAAGCTGGTTTTGGGACGTTGAACCCCACAAATCAATCAAATCAAAAGAGACTTATTGTTACGGTTGCAGATAAAAAATCACACTGTGTATTTAGAGAAATGTACATGTTCCGCACAGCCAGCAAAGCTGTTGTTCCTTCGTCGTCGTCTTAGGCGTCAACGTTCTCATATTTGGTACTCCGTAACACTACACCGGGCGAAAGAGGCATCGTCCCGGTGCCTCATAAGGGGTCATCGGCTATTTCGTTGTAGGGTTTGAGGCGACAGACGTGAAAAACGTCAGGGGATATCGCACTGGATGGTGTGGTAGGTCCGACGGGAATAATCTCGTAAGTAACATCGCTAACTTGACGTAGCACGTGGTAAGGGCCTTTGTAACACGGAAGGACCTTCTCGGAGAGCCCCACTAGGTGACAAGGGGACCAGAGTAGCAGGAGGGAGCCCGGCGCAAAGTATGCGTCCTGGTGGCGGAGATTGTAAACGGGCTTCTGATTTCCCTGGAATGCCAACAGCCAAGTACCAGAATGCCAAGTACGGGCCAGTTGACGCACATGGTCAGCACGGGCGATCGCATCGCGGGCATATTCGCTCCTCAAATCTCGCACAAAGGGCAGCGAGGCATCTAATGGTAATACAGGGTCGCGACCGAACAACAGGCAAAAGGGAGAGTATCCAGCAGTGTGGTTTCGTGACGAGTTATAAGCGAATGTGACGTAGGGTAGCACGGTGTCCCAGTCGCGGTGGTAGGGTGAGAGCTACTTTGAAAGCATGTCGGTGATGGTACAATTTAGTCTCTCAGTAAGGCCGTTGGTCTGGGGATGGTAGGAGGTGGTCAGTTTGTGCTTCGCGGAGCAGGAGCGGAGGATGTCGACGATGACGTGAGAAAGAGAGGTGCGACGGCGATCGGTGAGAAGCTATCGGGGGGCACCATGCACTAATATGATATCACGTAGCAGGAAGTCTGCGACGTCGGTGGCACAACTAGTCAGGAGAGCTCGGGTGATGGCGTAACGCGTCGCGTAATCCGTAGCGACAGCGATCCACCGGTTTGTTGCCTGAGGTGGACTCGGGAAAAGGCCCGGGAAGGTCCAAGCCTACGCGAAGAAATGGCTACCCAGCACCTCCACCAAAATGTTACGGTTGCTGATAATTATTTACACTGTGTATTAAGAGAAATGTACAGGGGCCGCTGAGCCAGCAAAGCTGTTGTTGCTTCGTCATCGTCTTAGTCGTCAACGTTGTCTTCATTGGTTCTCCGTAACAATATCCATCTCGATAGCGACCTACTTTTTGCCCATGCTCTTAAATCTCTCGTTCAGGCATCTTGCAGTCTGTCCGATGCAAACCTTTGCAGAAGAAAACGGAAACCATCGCACAGACTGGAAGATGCCTGAACGAGAGATTAAAGGAGCATAGGCAAAAATTAGGTTGCTATCGAGATGGACATATCTCTCTTCATTGCATTCTTTGGAACTATTGTGGTTGTCAGCCTCTTTTTATGATTGTGTGGTTGTTTACAGAAGTGCTGATAAAGATACTAGAGAAATTGGCGAAGCTATCCTGATAGCAAAAACAGGTGATAGTTGCGGCTTTGACGAAAAGTGAATGGGATTTTCTACATGCTGCTCGTTTCCACGTGTGATGACGGGGGATTTTTGTGTGCGTAATGATAAATACCCTGCTTTCCGGAAATAAACCATGAGTTGAATATTAGCGCTCATGTCGTTGTCTTCCTTGCCCGTGTATTCTAGTGCTATGTTTTCTTCAAATGCATCTACCCAACTAGCCCAAAAAGCCGTACATTTAGAAGTCCATCGTCTTTCGACGTCGTTTGCAGGCAAGCAAGCAGGTATGCAGGCAATTTTTTCCTCTTTTCCTTAACTATGCCGATGCCATGTCATGTCATGAACAAGACTATAACTCATATCATGGCTTGACCGGTAGCTTTCGTTTGCCACCATCTTTCCGATGTTACGTTAGTTTTTGCTTCGTCATGCTCTTGTCGTCACGTTTATTTTAAGTCATGAACACGTCTATGTCATATCAAATCTTTCGATCTACATTTTTCGTTTGATGCCCATCACAATGCTTGTGGGTGTTTTTTCTACAGTCACGCTCATGCCATCAGCATTTCACGAACTTCACTATAACCAATAACATTCATCAACATGCAGGTTTTGTTTGGCACCCATCGCGACACCCTTCAAGCGGTTTTGTTTTGCACAGTCATGCTCATGTCATAGCCTGACATGAGCATATAATGTCATGCCATGAATGCGAATACGGCCAATATCAGATCCTTCTACACTCAGCTTTCGTTTTACACCATATTGGCACTCTTTCTACAGTTTCAAGCATTTAATTTTTATCATGTGTCATTTTCATGTTCTGGGAACTCAAGTCATGCTTCAGTCATAATTTGTTCGTTATTTTGGTGTAGTCTCATTATCGTAAGCACTTTAACGTAACTTGTGTGACTTGCGAAAGTTAATTGTGATTTTCAGTCTGATTCCTTGATCGGCTACTCAACTTCCTAGCTGTAGTGGTGATCACAACCTAAATCTTTGCTGTGAAGCTCGTTACACTCAGTCGTAAGTGCGTTAAATTTATGATCGATTGATATATCATGTTATATGATTAGTCATTTATTTCTCGATGTATCGTTTTTTCTGATAAGTTTCCATATTTTCAACTGCCCTCATGTCGGGTCACTTTCATTGAGACATTCGGGCTCTCGGCTTAATGACTGGGACCATTGTTAGCAAAATAACAGTACTCCTTCTATGAAGTGAGTCACCTTAGAACAGCATTTTAAAGAAAAAAAGAGGTGATCCGCACCCGGCTTACCAGTTTACTGCTACCAACGGGCACTTTGGGACGGCAGGCTGGTTCCGCCTCAGCCCACACAACAACGCGCGGAACAGCGCCGATGGCAACAACCCTCTCAACCGTCTGAGTACCGCATATTCGTACACGAACCAACCTAACCATTCCACTACGTTTACAAAGAGCGAAGGCAAGGTGGTGCTGACAACAGACACAACAAATGCACAAGCGCACGTAGAGCCCGGAAAGCGAAAAGCCAGGATTGCGTCAGTAGACTTCGCTAGCCGCATCTTATGGCGGCGTTCGGGAGTGCTTCAGAGGAATGCTCTATGCCGACTATGACGAAGAAAAAGAAGCATAAGTTGGAAAAGGAGCAAGCAAATACAGTAAAAAAGCGAAAAAGAAAAAAAAAAACGCTCACGCGAAGAGTATAGAGCATCAAAAGATTTCCCTTAATTTCATATTGAGCGCTAAAGCAAAGGTACACCGTCATCACCATTCCGCG
>CM023482.1:30214210-30261662 GCA_013339685.2 Hyalomma asiaticum
TATTGGTGATTCGTTTAATGAGGCGCATCGTGTTGATACCCTGGCGTGAACCTGCCGAACTGTCTCGCCGTTTGCGCCCTTACCCTCGATGATCAGCGCCAAAACTATAATTTTATCCACAGTTGGTATGACGCGACCATCGCTTGTTGTGAGTGTTACATCGACGTGAATCTGCCTTTGCAGTGTTTTGGGGTCGACCCTTTAGTGTAGGGCTATATAGCAGCAGCTCGGATTTCTCCACCGAACAGGATAGTCCCGTCCTTCGAAGATACCGTTCCACTGTGTCAATCGCCTCCTGTAATCTCTGTTCTATAGATCCATCGCTGCCATCACACACACACAGAGTAGTGTCATTGGTATAAATGGTGTGATGGAGTCCGGGGATTTCCTGTAGGTGCGACGGAAGGCCTAGGAGTGCAAGGTTAAGTAGCATGGGAGAGATCACAGAACCCTGTAGGGTGCCCGCGCATCCTATGGCTATCTCGGACGACCTGAGCGCTCCTACAGTGATGGTGGCCGTCCTATCCGTGAGAAAAGCTCTGATATAATTGTACGTCCGGAGCCCCAAGTTTAAGGTGCTCATCTGATTTAGGATGGTGAAATGTTGTCAAATGGTTTCTTAAGATCTAGCCGAGAATGGCCCTATTGGAGCGGCCTGGGCTGTCAACGATGTCATGCTTGAATTGCAGCATGGTATCCTGGGTCGAAGGACGCCTGCGGAATACAATCATGTTGTGTGGAAAAAGGTCATTCTAGGTAATTTTTAGTCAAGGTAATTTGTTCTAGGTAATTGTCAGTCAGGTAATTTGTTCTAGGTAATTTGTTAGTCACGCTAGAACATGTGTTCCATCAGATTGCACATACACGACGTTAAAGAGAGGGGCCTATTATATTGGTACGGTATCAGACGGGCAGTCAAGGTATGAGCCAGGCCAAGGGTGGAAGACGACGAGGACGATATCTTGTCTAGCGGTTGGACGCCATCTTGCATCGCTCTACCAACTACCTAGCGCTCCGCGCTCGCCTGCAAATAAACCTGAGCTTCACCTTCAACCGTAACAGTTTTGTGGTGGAGGTGCTGGGTACGCTGACCGAGAAGACGGAGTTGTTACCAGGGATCCTACGACGAAGCCGATGCTCGCTCGAATGCCGCCACTGGAGATGTCTCATCACGGCAACGACCCGTCAACCTTGTCCTCTCGGGTGCGGTCAACCGGTGCCCGGATGCACACGATGGAACCACGATCTTTTTCGGGAAAATCTGGTGAGGACGTCGAGCAATGACTCACACATTACAAGCGTGTGAGCAAGTACAATGGATGGAACCAGTTCGGTCTCAGTTAGAGAACGTCGTTCTCTTTCTCACGGATACCGCACTTCTGTGGTTCGAGTACCACGAGGACACACTAAAACGTGGGACCGCTGTGTCGCAGACATCACAGAGTGCTTCGGCGATTCCATCGCGAAGAGGAAACAGGCGGAGCAGATGTTACTTCAGCGTGCACAAGTCCCAATGTGAGGACCTGTACACGTCCAATAGAGGCGGTCTGGGAAGCTGTGCAAAACAGTAAACCCTCTTATGCCGGAAGAAGATAAAGTTGGGCACCTTCTAAAAGGGATCGCTGCAGACGTGTATAGCTACCTGATTGGAAAAGAGAGTCTCAACTCTGTCACCGACCTCATCAAGCACTGCCGAACGTTTGAAACATTGAAGCTGCGCCGTGTTACGCCAAAATTCGGGAGGTTAGCCATGTTACCCACAGTTGCAAGCGTTGACGACAGCTCCGGCTATCAGTTGATCTTGCGACCACCACAAGGCAGATAGTCCGCGAAGAACTTGAACGACACACCAAAGGAGCAGCGGGTATCGAACAGCTGGGTCGTCCTGACCATTGCCATCAACCTGCGGCCGTTGTATCCGCGTTGTGTGCCAGGCCAGGAGTTCCAAGCTGTCCTGCCGATCAGCGCCGCAGCACCGACGTAATTTTCCCGATGAAGTGACGCACGACGAGCGTTCTATGGACCCTCACCACGCATCGGCAATCTGAAAGCCGTGTTCGCTATTATCCGCAAGAACCCGATATTTGACCACGAAGTCTACAACACGAGTCGCACACCGCCCGTTTGTTTAGATGTGAGCCACGGGCCACATGTCTCGATTCTGTCGCAGACGCCGACAGACAAGATACGGTCAACAACCAATGTTGGGCTAATTTCGATCGTGACGTCTATAACGACTGGCAATCTGGCTTTGGAGCTGCCCATTCCACGGGCTCAGCACACAGAAATGATTTCGGACAACACAACAGAAGTGCCTCACCAGCTTCAGATCGCAGCCTGACGCCACCAACCAGTCGACAACGCCGTTCGCCATCACCACGGCGACGCCCTTACGTCACCACCGCCGTCGGGAAACTAGCCCACGCGGCCAATGGAGGTGAGGTCGCCGGGACAGCCTCGATATCTGCGAAATATTCCTCTGGTGATGGTGAAAAACAAGTGCATGTCTTCGTCGATAGTATATCTACAAGCACTTTAGTAGATACTGGTGCTACCGTGTCCGTCATGAGTGCCACGTTCAAAGAGAGATTGGGACGGAAAGTTATGTTCTCGTGGAATGACAGTGTGACTTTTCGTGGTGTCAGTGAAGAGTGTCTTATTCCTCTCGGAATTTGTGTTGCAAGTGTTTTGTTCTGCGGGGAAGACTTTAAAACAGAATATTTGGTATTACCGCGTTGCACTCATGATGCCATTCTGGGTATTGATTTTCTTAAGGATTGTGGCGCTTCTGTCAATTGCGGTACGGGTGAAATAAGTCTGGATAGTGCACTCCTTGCCGCCCTTGCAGACACACTTCCGAAAGACAAAAAGTACTTCGTTGTTTCCGATGATCTGTTGATACCGCCTTATTCATTCTCGCGTGTCTGTGTCAAAGCCACTACTACCGACCGTTGTTCATTTGATGCAGAAGTTTTACCGCTTGCTCCTAGTTGCGCTAAGAAGGATGTACTCATACCGCGTTCTGTCGTGAGTGTAGTGAATGGTGCCACGAATCTTTGGGCTTTTACTTGTTCATCGGCCCCTGTTGTTCTACCGCGCCGTATGAAACTCGCCACATTTGAGGAAATGACCTACAGCGCTATTATGGCTTTCAGCGACGAAGCGCAGTGTCGAACCTACAACGCCAACCCAGCTATTTCTGAAGAGCACGTCCTACGAATGATAAATAAGTGTCTTCCGTCAGATGAGCGCCGAGCTCTTGCGCGAGTTCTTCTGGCGCATGTGTCTGTGTTCGATTTCGCACAAGGCGACAAGCAGGCTTCACTTCCTTGTTCTCGTGCTCATCACCGAATAGACACCGGCTGGGCACACCCCATTCGCCAAAAGCCTTACCGCGTGTCTTCAGCAGAGAGAACAGTTATCGCTGAACAGGTCAAGGACATGCTGCATAAAGGCGTCATTCAGGAGTCCTCAAGTCCCTGGATAGTACCAGTGATCCTAGTGAAGAAAAAGGATGGATCATGGCGGTTCTGTGTCGATTACAGAAAACTAAACGCTGTCACCAAAAAGGATGTGTATCCGCTTCCTCGGATCGACGATGTTATCGACTGCCTCCATTCTGCCGCTTACTTCACCTCACTGGATTTGAGATCAGGTTATTGGCAGGTACCAATGCGCCCAGACGACAAAGAGAAAACAGCCTTCGTGACACCTGATGGCCTCTATGAGTTCAACGTCATGCCCTTTGGTCTCTGTAATGCGCCGGCGAAGTTCGAACGATTTATGGACACCATCCTCCGTGGAATGAAATGGGAAATTTGTCTTTGCTATCTGGATGATGTTGTGATTTTTGGAAGCACTTTGGATGAGCATAACCGACGTCTTAGCCTCGTCCTTGATTGTGTCGAGAAGGCTGGTCTGGTACTGAACTCCAAGAAATGTCGCTTTGGAGAGACTGAAACATTGGTACTTGGCCATCTAGTCGACAGAAATGGTGTGAGGCCCGATCCACGGAAGATTGAAGCCGTAAGTTCTTTCGAACCACCGAAGTCACTGCGGGAGCTGCGGAGTTTCTTGGACTTATGCTCCTATTTTCGTCGCTTCGTACCAAGATTTGCCGATGTGCTGTACCCCCTGACATGCCTTCTCCATAAGGATGTTCCTTTCAACTGGACGTCGGCTTGCGACGAGGCGTTCTGCCAACTAAAGTTTCAACTGACATCGGGACCTATATTCTTCGATGCTTCCTCGCCTACAGAAGTGCACGCTGATGCCAGTAGAATTGGCGTCGGAGCTGTGCTAGTACTGCGTCATCACGGATCTTAGCACGTTGTGGCTTATGCCAGTCGATCTCTGAGTAAGGCGGAACGCAATTACACCGCCACGGAACAAGAATGCTTGGCAGCAGTTTTCGCGGTTCACAAATTTGGCTCTTACGTCTACGGGCGCCCGTTCACCATAGTTACGGACCACCACGCTCTACGCTGGTTGGTGAACCTCCGTGATCCGATTGGTCGACTGGCACGTTGGGCTCTCCGACCTCAGGAGCAGGACTTCGTCATCTCTTACAAGTCCGGTCGTCGTCACGCAGATGCTGACTGCCTTTCCCGCCTTCCTCTACCGACTACGGAGTGCGACGAAGACAACTTCGATGACTGTTTTGCTCCTATTTCGACCACATTCCCGGACTCCACGAGATTCAGGGATGAACAAGCCAGTGATGTTAGCCTGGAGCATTTTTTACTGCTGCGCTGCGTCTTCAAGCCACCGCTCGATTTTGTGTACGAGATGGCCTCCTTTACAAGACGAATTATTCGGGTAAAGGCGCACGCTTTCTCCTGGTGGTTCCGCAGAGTCTGCGACCAGACGTACTGAGTGCCATGCACGATGACGCGACCTCTGGCCATCTAGGCTTCATAAGAACACTGAACCGAACACAGGAGCGTTTTTACTGGCCCAAAATGCGAGACACTATCAAGCAGTACGTCAGCGGTTGCGAGAAATGCCAACGCCATAAGCGCCCTACGACTACTCCGCCGGGTCTTCTCCAGCCTCTGCCACCACCCTGTCTGCCATTTGAACAAGTAGGCGTTGATCTCTTGGGGCCATTTCCACGATCTTCTAACGACAATCGGTGGGTTATCGTATGTGTAGACCACCTGACCCCTTATGCAGAAACGGCGGCCATACCATCTTCAACAGCTACATGCGTTGCCACATTCTTGCTGCGGTTTGTTATCCTCAGGCATGGCTCCCCCCGTGTGAGAATTAGTGATCGTAGTGACGCTGTTGAGGAATTACTTCGTCTCTGCAGCTCGAAGTTCCGGCATTCAACACCTTACCACCCTCAAACCAACGGCCTTGTAAAGCGTACGAACAGGACTCTTACCAACATGCTGGCAATGTATGTTTCCTCCGACCACAAAGACTGGGATGATGTGCTGCCATTCATCACATATGCGTATAATACCGCAAAGCATGAGACGACGGATTACAGTCCTTTTTATCTGCTGTACGCACGTCTACCGCTAAGGAGTATTGATACAATACTGCCGTTTGGCTCCCACAGCGAGTACTCGGTTGCCAAGACGCTGTGCCTTGCAGAAGAAGCACGTCGAATCGCTCGACTTCGTACCGTGGCGTCACAACACCAATCTCATGAGCGCTATGACAGCCGACACCAGCCTATCTTGTACAGCAAAGGGGACTTGGTATGGGTGTGGACCCCACAGCGTAAACGTGGATTATGCCAAAAGTTTTTGCCCCAGTATACTGGACCTTTCGTGATTGTCGATCGGTTGAGCGACTTAACGTACGTGGTGGCCCGTTTAACGTCAGCTGGTCGTCGTTCCAACCGAACGCAGCTTACACACGTCGCGCGTCTCAAGCGGTTCCACCCTGCTGTTTTCCAGTGATTTGGACTTGCCCCGCGGGCTTCGTCTGTGAGCCGCGGAGTGCTACGGTATCAGACGGGCAGTCAAGGTATGAGCCAGGCAAGGGTGGAAGACGACGAGGACGATATCTTGTCTAGCGGTTGGACGCCATCTTGCATCGGTTCTACCAACTACCTAGCGTTCCGCGCTCTCCTGCAAATAAACCTGAGCTTCACCTTCAACCGTAACAACATTGAGTGGTTAGCTTGGTTTAGGAATGAGGATCAAATGGGCCTTTTCCACTGTGAAGGAAAGCTGCCTTTGGTCCAGCAGCGGTTAATATATTTTGTGAGGTGCGTGATGGACTCGTCGTCAAGATTGAGCAGTGTCTTATTGATAATGTTGTAGGGGCCCGGGCAGATTTCGTGTTCAGTTTGTGCAGAGTGGCACTGATATCCTCCTCGGTAAATTCCTCGTCTACAACAGTGTTGGCCTGTCCTGTGTAGTCTGGGTGCTCCTGAAGAGGAGCCTGAGAGACGTAGATGAGCTCTACTTCTCGAAGGAATTCCTCCTCTGTGCCCTTGTACGTGTGTGTTTGTTAATGGCCTGTCTATGGGCAGTTTTGTTGTCTTCTTGATCGAGTAGAAATCTCAGAAAATGCCACATTTTACCTAAATGGAATTGTGCATCCACTTCATTGAAGGTTTTATCCCAATGTTGCCTGCATTGTTTATTTGAATACGACTCTATCTCCTTATTGAGGAGCGCTATGCGTTTCCTGAGGCTTCTATTGTATTTCTGTCTCCGCCACCTCCTTTTGAGCGATTGCTCTGCCTCCCACATGTGGAGGAGCCGGCTATCGCTCTCTTCAAGGTGTGCTTCGGGAGGCACAATTTGTGTGGTGTTGATAACATCCTGTTCAAGTGTGTGAGTCTAGTGTTCTCTATCGTCGATGGGTTGAACCTGGTTCTCGCCTGATTTACGGAACTTGGTCCAATCTACCATCTTGAGCTGTCTTCCCGTGTGATTATGTGGGCCGCCCTGAACACGTATCGCGATGATGTAGTGGCTGCTTCCAAAGTCCTCAAATGTGTTCTGCCAGGTAGTTGCCGATGTGTTTCTAGTGAACATTACATCAGATGTTGATTCTTTAGTGGAGCTGGTGCCCGCGCGTGTGGGTGTACTAGGATTTGTGATAAGTGTTAAGCCCTCCTTCTGCGAGGCAAGCCAAAGGGTTCTGCCCTTGGGGAACACATAGGAGTATCCCCAGGCAGTGGGTGGTGCATTGAGATCCCTGCCTATTATGATGGGATTTCTCTCGGCGATGTTGAGGGTGCATTTAAAAAGCGTGACAAACCTGTGCTTTTTGTGGTTGGGGTTGCTGCATACGTTGAGCACAAAGAGAGTTTTGTGTGCCTTGCGTTGCGGCACAAGTTCGATAAGTATATTATCTATGTTGGTAATTTTCGTATCGTGTTGCTTGACTCTAAGGTTTCGCCTGACTAAAGTGGTAACGGCGGTCGTCTCCCCTTCAGCATAGCCGAATTAGCCATCGCCTGCCAATTTAGCGAGACTGTGCGCCTCTTGAAATAGAATCATATCGGGTTTATCTTTATCACTAAGGAATTGGTACAAATTCGCTTTATTATTTGTGTAGCTTCTACAATTCCATTGCCAAATTGTGTAGGTAGGATATTTAGCTATGGTGAGCCGTGGGGGGTAGGAATGTCGCCGGTTGTATTAAGTTATAGGGCGATAATGTAAGTCGCTGTGCGCTCGCCATGGGTTCCAGTCCGGTCGGTGCCCGGCGTGGCCTCAATGCCTCTACCGCGAGCAGTCTTTGCTGAACGTGTTCCTTTTCCTGCTGGGTAATTTTGGCTATATCCTCGACACGTTCAGTGAGGGTTGAAAGCACTCGGGATGAGTTGTTCATCCACCCATTTAATGCTTTTATTGACTGCTGAATTTCTATTAGTACTTTCGTCTCGGTTATTACTCGAGTGGATTTATTTTCATTGACCAGCTCTTGGGCTCTACGTTTGGGCGGTGGGGGTGTAGCCCGTTCGTCCATTTCTTCTGTGGGTGTGACAGCTCTGGGTGAGGGCGGTATGGGCGTGACCTGCTGTGTTTGTTTAAAACGTCCTAATTCTTCTTTGAGACTCCTGTTTTCTTCACCTAAAGCTAGCATTTTCTGGTTGCATTGAGTTAACAGGTGTTTTAGCTGCACTACTTCGGCCTCTAACTTTTTCCATTTTCCTTGAGACGCGGCCTCCTCGGACCCCGAGTGCGCCCGCGTGATTACGCCTGCCTAGTTCACTTTGGGTGGCCCGGCAGGTCCAGGCGTGTGGTTCCGAGATCTTGACCGGGACCGCGATCGAGTGCGGGATCTCGAGCGGCTTCTCCCTCCGGATCGGTTGCCCCACCTCGAACGGCCTCTTCATCCGGGATGCTCGGCGGGAAGAGGGTCTCGGTGTTCGGGGTTGTTGTTGTTGGTAAGCTCGAGAAGTCTTCTTGTTGTTGTATCCTCTCCCACTGGCAGCACTTCACCAGGTAAGGCTTCTTATAGCATGCCCTGCACGCCTTGTCGGCCGTCTGGTGGTTGCCACTGCAGAGCTGACACTTGGGCTGGCATTGGTGTTCTTGAGGAGGGTTCGCAACTCCGTAGCCACGGCACAGGCGGTCGTTCGGTTTGGGGCATAGGTCTGCGCGGTGCCTCAGGAGACTGCACTGATAGCACGTCTCTATCTGCTTTCGGCACAGAGAGTATCGCAGCAGGGCTCCATCATAGCGGACGTACATTGGTACTCGTAGGCAGGCAAACAGAACGATCACCGTCCTTGTGATGCTGAGGCGCTTCGCTGCGATGGCCACTGGGTTCCATGGCGTAATGACGTCAGCAGGGATATCCATGGCATTGTCTTGTAGCGAGGTGCCGCGGATTACTTCTTTGGGTGTACAATCGGGCGCTGCTTCGTAGGCGTTAGTCTCGAACGTCTGGTTGCCAATTTTGATGCTGGCGATCTTCTGGTATTTGTCGGCATGCGCCTCGGTGGGTGTACTCAGGACGATGATGTTCTGTTGAAAATTAAGACAGATGGTGTCCTCGTCTTAGGCTTCTCTTAAGATATCGGCGGCGTGGTAAATCCTAGTTGCTAGTCGGGCCGCCCCGCGCTCGGCAACTCGGAGGCCACCTTTTGGTCGAAGATGATCTTATAATCCCCTCGGGGTAGTTAAGGCATGCGGCTTGATCTCTCGATTTGTCGCAGGCGTCGCTCCCACTCTTTCTTGCTGTTATTGCCTCGCTGGGCCTCTTCACCAGTGACCAGTGGCTGCTCCTTGAGTAACTTCCTTGATCCTAGGGTTCTACATCCTGCGCTTTCTTCGAATTCTTTGCGGGAAATGGTTTACCCCTCTACTATGACCTCCATTCTTGTCGGAAAGTCGGGCGTGTTTAGCGCGTCGACTGCCGTGGTTCAACATTCGTGGCAGCTGCGGCGGCAGACGCCGGACCGATGTGAGGCCTAGCTCTCCCACTGATGTGGATGACTTGGAAATGACCGCAGTGTTGTGAAAAATTGTTCCACCACCTTTAACTTGATGTCAGGTGATTCCTGGTGACGAGCTGAATCTATGGGTGCCAAATTCGTGTAGGTGCCCAATGATTTACGCTGCAAAAGCATTCGTTGAAACAGGAGCCGACACGACGCGCGTCCACTCGCTCCGGCGCAAGCAGTGTGTCCCTGTAAAAAGTCCCATTTTGTGTCATGTACAAAGAGGGTTGTTTATCGGTTTCCGTTTCCTTGTGGAAAGGTTTACAACGGACAGACAGGAAGATGCCTGAACGAGAGATTAACAGATCATAGGCAAAAGGTAGGTCGCTATCGAGATGGACATGTCTCTATTGATTGCAACGATCGTGGTTGTCAGACTCTTTTTTATGATTGTGTGGTTGTGTACAGAAGTGCAGATAAAGACACTAGAGAAATTGTCGAAGCTATCCTGATAGCAAAAGCAGGTGATAGTTGCCTCAGAAGCCCTTCGGTTGCTTTGACGGAAAGTGAATTGGATTTTCTAGATGCTGCTCTTATCCATGTGTGATGACGGGGGATTTTTGTGTGATTTATCATAAATATCATGGTTTCCGGAAATAAATCATGAGTTAAAAGTTAGCGCTCGTGTCGTTGTCTTCGTTTTCCGTGTCTTCAAGCACAATGTTTAATTCAAATGCATCTAACCAACTAGCCCGAAAAGCCGTACTTTTATATTTAATCTGAGGGCCTATCGAGTACACGAATCAATGCAGGACTTCAAGTCCCGAGAGAAGCCTACGAACAGGTCGGCCTTGACAAAGAAGTGCCGGTGGAGTGACTTGCCGAAGGAAGTTACCGAGACAACTTTAGAGCTGGTTGAGTAGTCAAGGAACTTGTTCGATGCCCATTACGCTGGTCCCGTTGCCGCACCACCGGAAGCCGGTTATGCCACACCTTGCATTTAGGCCACATCGAAACTGTGCGGGTACCACACCGCTCTGTACAAATGTTGCTACACCGATGGAAACTACAAAGAGAGTTACCAGACTGGTGCCGGAGGCTTTGTTCACCACTGTCCAGATGCCCAGGGCACGCGCTGAGCGTGGGGACGGTCCCTGGGGGCGACGCCGGCGCCATGGACTTCGACATCGTTGACGAGCACGCGAGCCAGGTTACCGAGCTCAAGGAATCCCTGCACTGGTTCGATGTCGAAAGTTCTACCACAACAAGCTGTTTGAGATTGAGAGGATGTGCTGGGAGAACGAGCGGGATGACGGAAAGGAGAGCTTGCCCAGCAGATTCTAGACCTTCCCTCGTGCGTCACGTCTGTAGTGGTTGGCCGGCCTTACTAAGCGACTGCACCCACTGGATGCCCGCTGGGTGCACTACTCAGAATGACGTCGACGAGAACGACCAGTTGTGCGTCTGCATCCGGGCTCGGTTTAGTACCCACCGTTTCCTGGAAGACCTCTGAAGGTATAGGGCTGCAGTATGATGAAAGATCTCATGCCCTCAACTGCACTACCTCGTCCCTCGCTTCCTTGTTCGGCGACCCCGCTATTACAGGGTACACCTCCACTGAGGGCATCGCATCTTTGCGCAGGCCGCCACCGACCACTCTCATTGCAGAGGGTGGGAGATTGCGGGGATCGCCGACAGAGGGACGCTGCGAGAAGACGACGACGGTGTGATCGTGCAGTGCTTGGCGCGCGCTGGTGCTAGCCTGGACCAAGACAAGACGCACTGCTGGGCGCGGTGCCCTTGCGCTGGCTAGCGTGGACTGCGCACTGCGGGCCGAGACGCGGCCATCTCCCACATAGTGCACCTGTAGTTAGATTATTGCACGAATCTGCATAGAAAGCAATCAACAAATCTTGCGCATCGTTCGAGATATTCTGTCAGTCATAACGAACAGACACTTCCAGGCAACAAGCTACGATTCTCGGAAGTAGAAAACTATACCTGAACATCTCGGGCGGGGGGGTTCTTATGCTACGTATACATTTTTGCCCTTCGTAGATGAAGGCCCGAAAAACTTGATTAAGGTCTAGGGTGTCCAGCCGAGGATAAATTGTTGGACTATAAGTAAATGTGGTACATTCAACTCGGCCATGTATCACAAGTCTAGTGAGACTTAGCTAAGAAAGAAAAGTTGATGGTCAGACATTCCTGTCTTAATTTTTGCATAGGAGGCGCACAGTTCCTTATGGAACGAATTTTCTTTTCTTTCTTTTGATCTCGCACTTCCTACAGGAGTTCCACACAACGGAACTACATTCGTGGATGGGACGAATTCTCTCGACAGTTTTGTATGAAATGAGTGTTGCTACTTGGGTAGCAGGATGGAGCGTATGATATAAAACTAGCATCTTTGGGCCTCTGCTTCTGGTGATATCAATGTGTTTCTACCATTTTAAATTGTGCCATAAGAATACCCAGGTGCTTGAATTAGAACACTCTACGCAAAGTAACATTATTAAAAGCATAGGAAAAAGCATGGGGAACAGATATCGTGTAAAGAACACAACGACGGTCTTGTAGACGATAATATTACTATGCCCCAGTTACTATAGTAAGGTATAGCACGCAATTGTCTAAAAAAATTCTCATGAACCTGCTGCACCAGCGAGAGTATCGTACCAGAGAAGTGCTTCGGATGTCGTTGGTGCTGCATGATTGCGTGCTAAGTTGCAAAGTTGGTTGATTAACTCTCGAATGACACTGATACATAAGCTGACTCGTAAATAAAATTCCGAATTCAAAGCAGAGAAGGACGAATAGTGAGCCCCATAGACAGAGTGGAGGAATTTGCGAGGAATAGCTTTCGTCAGCTTCGGTGAGGTAAACTTCTAAAAAAATTCAATTGAGCACTTCAATTGAACGCTAGGTTCGTTTTTTCACTAACGAACTGTGTCAGCTTGGTTATGAACGGAGCGAAGCAGCCTGAGCACACGACGTTTTAAACCCAAATTGTGCTGAGTGGTCCAAAACATCTAATGTTTGTTTTCTTTGCAATGGAATGTAATAATTATTATAGTTAGTGAGGTTTTCAAAAACGTTCATAATGTGTTTACATCAGTGGCGGTGCTTAGATCAATTGACGATTTCCGCGAAGGGCTTCTGCCAGACCACTGGCACGATTAAAGTCAGCAAATGACATTTTGGAGGGATATCCGAAAATGAAAACAGTGCAGCCTTGTAATCGAATATGCCATCAAAAATTTCACATTCACAACATTTGAGTACCCAGGACATTACAAAAATTAGGGTGCCTTATCTATCGGCAAAAAACGTGGCAGAAGAAACTTCCCATCTACGCGCCTGTTTCTTCGATTTTTTCTTTCTTTCTTTGCTTCTTTTTGTCGTCTCAATTGACTTTCTTAGCAGGGAGAGCAAAGAAATACAAACATCGGGCGACAGCGCCACTGCGCATATAGCTGTGTTGCTCTAATTGGATATCCAGGAAAGTTTCGGCATCGTCCCCGAAGGGCCTGTCGCAGACAGGCTTACATTGAAGATGAAATCTGTCTTGGACCAAGATCTCACATTTTATGTGCTTAAGAGCAGAAAGGGTACTGTGGGCAGAACATTAAGATATTCCCCATGCAATTTGAGCATGGAGCTTTGCGTAGTAGATGCACGCTCCCTTAAGTACCACGGGTGCAAAGGGTTTCCCTTCAGCATACAAATACAGAAAGAAAGCACAACTCCAAGTCCGAAAATTTTGAGATGATGCTGGTTTGTTATCGCAAATGATGGTTTACCATTGCTCATTAACGTCGTCGAACCTGTTCAGAGCAGCGGTGAAGGTTTCGTCTTTCTTTTGTAGTGCCATGATTGCACTTGTGAATAGATCCAAAGTTACCATATTACCTATTGCTTCTCCTCTTTGCAACTCACGCCAATGCCGCAGTCACGGGATTCTCCCTCAACACGTCCTGAGAGGCAGCTAATTCAACTTGCTCCTCGCGCTTGTCCAACATGCCATTGGAAGTTCGTAATGACTCCGCGATCCCGCGCTACTTCTGTCACGTACATCGGATGTGCCTCATACTGGAATGACAATCAAAGATGTTATCTGGGGTTTAACATCCCAAAACCAGCTCTCATTTGAGAGACGCCGTAGTGGAAGGCACCGGAAATTTTGACCACCTGGGGTTCTTTAACGTGCACTGACATCGCAGAGCACACGGGCCTCAACATTTCGCCTCCATCGAAATGCAGCCGCCACAGCCGGGATGCGATCCCGCGACCCTCGGATCAGCAGCCGAGTACCATAGCCACTAGACCACCGTGGCGGGGCGACAAAGAGGAACTGCGCAGATCGGGGATACAATGTGCTTCAGATCGCGCATTTAGTGCCCTGATTCATCTGTGTCATTATCAGACCCCTCTTATCTGTGCCATCCGTTGATTTGATTCTCCCCGAAGACCTTCGAGGTAATAATAAATAAAGTTGTTTTGTGGGGTTTAACGTCCCAAAACCAGCTCTCATTATGAGGGACGCCGTAGTGGAGGGCTCCGGAAATTTCGACCACCTGGGGTTCTTTAACGTGCACTGACATCGCACAGCACACGGGCCTCAACATTTCGCCTCCATAATAAATAAAGTACTATTACTTCCTGCTTTGCAAGCGAAGCCTGTTTTTGCTCACTTGTGCGGTACCCACGACCTACAAAAAACAAACACCATCATTGCGAAAGCCATCGGCGCTCCCTGCTTTCTTTCTTGTCGCTGAAAATGAGACAATAGGCTCAAAAAGTAGCAGCTCCTCCGGCTGCGGATCTACACCGCCAATCGCCTGGTTGCAAAGCCCCCGCGCTATAAAGATTCCAAAATCCATAAGCTTCGGCCTTACGGAGATTAAGAAGTTAAAATTTAACGTACTGCCTTCGATCAGAAGTACGTCAAGGGTGCATCCTCTTCCAACAAATGTCGACAAGAGTGCAATGCAGGACGCCGCATACCTTGGGTCCATTCCTTATTGAAACCAGTGGCGGATAGTTCGCCGCCTCGCAACGTTCGTGGACGCAGTCTAGAACACGCCTCCTGATTGTTTCGTAGTGGTCTTAGCTGACCATAGTGGCTCGCCCTTATGTTCAGCCTCCGTTACAAAGGTTTCGTAACAGTGGCGGGGCAAACCTCCATTGCTAGAAAAGTGACGGATCTATCACGTCGAAATTCACAGTGTCCTAGTTCGCAGAAAGGCCTTTTGCCTCGGGCTCTATATCGCAGGAGGCAGTGCTCATCCTCCGTAGCGAAGGGGCTGCCGGATTTCAGGCTACGAAATGGTTACCGGACCACGCTGGGACCAACGTACATCCCGGCGTTTCCTGGGCCGATGAGATTTCCCATGACCGTGCGCGATGTTTCGCTGACCACAGCGGCCCCATAGGATTAGCAGCCGGCCACACTGTGAAGCCCAGGTACCCGCTGCTCACTTTCCACGACATCATCAGTTGTCATCTCTCTCGGGGAGTGTTTCCACTTCGTCGTCCTAAACTCACCATACCACAATCGTCGGACTTCAGAATGCTGCAAACGGAGTCTTTCTCTCCGAGTGGGAGGTTTTGTCACTTCTCGCCCAGCATCGAACAGCATTGTCCCGACTTCGGTTAGGCTTATTCATCTTTAGCTCATGTACTTTCGCAATATTCTGCGTTGGTTGGCAGAGAGTTTAACAAAGAAGATGACTGGGAGGAAGATTTGAAAAACGCCAACCTCGCGGCTTAAATCTGGGCCGTACAGAGGGCCTGCCATACGGCGGAGGGCAACGATCTGCCTGTCCAGGCGTGGGAGCGTGCTACTACTAATAGGGACACCCCTGAGCAGGCTTTGTCCAAGGACCTGAATAATGACAAATGGCAGCGCACAACGCCCAATGGGACCATACAAAAAATCTGGTTGCTCTCTCTGTTATAGGAATCTGCACAAAACGAAAGTGAAACCTGTCTTCGCGAATTTGTGGAATGCATAAGTGGCAATCTGGCGAATCGAGGGGCGGGAGATGGCTTGGGTACTGTAAACATGTGAACACGTTAAGTCTAGACATCAGAGGCACCTCGACACAGCACAGGGATTCTCGACAGTTGTACTCGAGAGAAAGTTCTTGAGCGACTCACACTATACTCTGGAAAAACTGACGTGCACGCGCCAGAGCCCTACGCAAGCCTGCGATACGTGAGGATCGTCCGCAAATGGGGACGGCTTGAAAGAGAAACCAAACGGGTTTTCAGCGGCTTGTTTTGTGAAAACACAGCCCACTGCAACGAAAGGCCAATCATTTTCTTGTCTACGGCCGTCTTTGCGATACTGGAGCAGTGCGCATGGCAACTCAACACACCTGGCCACGCAAGGCAAATTTTGTAGCGGCCGCGTTCGTAATTTGCGCCTGGAACGTGCCGTCACGATGGCGCCACGGCCCTCATTTCCTCGGCCGTCCAGACGCGTACACTACCGAAGCGCTGGCTGCCGGCGCGAATAAGCGCGACAATCCGCTTTGCTCTAGCTATCGTTCATAGATGGGGGTACCACCGCAGAGAACCTAAGCGAACCAAGAGTGAAATACAAGGGAGGCGATGTTAATTTAAGAGTACTTTGGTATCTTAAACACCGTAGTTCACTTGTAAAAACCTTCGCTTTAAGCATACAACAATTAAATATAATTTGTAAAGGCTATAGTAAAAATATAAGGTCAAGCTGTTCCGGGAAGTGATTTTGCGGTGGTGTATCGATAGAGCATCGAGCTCCTCTCGTCAAATCATCGGTGAAGGTGGGTTAGAGTACGCTTGGGTGGAACTTTTTCATAGTGAAGGCAAGTTCATTTTGTCAAAGATCCACTTCTGTTACAGGAAGTACGTCACGGATTTCTCGGTCGACCCCGGCATGAAAAAAATTTGTGTTAAAAGATGTACGAAAAGCAAGCACGAGTGTTGACCTACAAATGACGTTTATTGTGGACTACATTCACCAAGTGCATATCTAGGCGCGCCCGAAATACGTGCACGCTCTTCAGTGCATGCTCGGCAAACGAGAAGATATGAAAATAGCTTGGCCTTATGAATTCCCGGGGTGTTCAACAGAAATAGGAAGGAAAATAAACAAAAAAGTTATGAAGAAAGGAAGAGAAAGGCACGCACAAGCCAAGCTTTTCTTGCTCTTTTTTCCGACAGGGTAAGGGTCCAAGATTTTGTAACTTTTTAGATATATTGCGTGCATGGCTGAGGTACAGAAGGTGATACTTGATTCGGGTATATACGCGGCAGTGGCACGCGCAAATTTAGGTTCGTGAAAACCCTTATAAGCACAACCTAGGATAGTAACACAACAGCTGGGACATTGTGCTCTCACCGCTTTGGTTGTGATTTCCGCTTCGGAGAGCTTATCAACGCAGTCCAACATTCTCGTGACCTTGTCCATGGGAACCTGAAGCAAATGACAAAGAAATGTGTTTAACAGGGAAACATTCACAAGAGCCTCAGCACTGCTTTGTGGGTGAAGTGTGACAGTTTTCAGGGTGAGCCTGAATATCATTCGGTTGTTTTTTAGGGGCGAAGCTCCTTAAGGCGTGGGTCGTGCGTCCCCAATGTATGTAGTAGTAGTATAGTAGGTAGCCACCGGCGCGTGCCTGCCGGGAGGCACGCACGCGCCGAGGGCGAGCGCGTGGCTCCCGGCACGCGCTCGCCCTCGGCGTGCGCGTGCCGGGAGACAACGTTGGCGCAGGCAGCGTCTCCTAGCGAGTTTCTTGATTGAGAAATATCGACTGCTCGCGTTGGAGAAGCGTTCACCGGCAACCCATATATATATATATATATATATATATATATATATATATATATATATATATATATATATATATATATATATATATATATATATAGGCGCTGCATCTTGACTTGCAATGAAGCGCCGGTGGGAGATTTCACTTGTGCATTGTGCATAGTTGAACCGCGAGGATTCGTAGCATGCGCGAGATGTTATAAAACTAGATAGCGGTACTTGTAGTTGATGATGAAAGATGCGAGCTGTTATAATAGTTTGATGACATTTACCCAAGTGTTTCACCTTTAATTGTGGGGCGAATTGCACGGAAGACTTTCACGGTTTACCGATGATTCCTTCCGGAGCTTCGCCCCACTCATCATCATTCACCAGTTTTGATTATGAGAGACGCTGTAGTAGAGGGCTACGGAAATTTAGACCACCTGGGGTTCTTTAACGTGCACTGACATCGCACAGTACACGGGCCTCAACACTTCCCCTGCATCGAAATGCAGCTGCCGCGGCCGGGTTCCGAGAATACCATTCAAATCCCGCAGTTTGTGGCTCTTCGATGGTAGACCGTCATGGCACGTACTGCAGCAAAAGTGCTGCGTCCACTTAAATTACCTTTGTAAAACCAGACGGTCCTCCACAGGTCGTTAAAGCGCTTGGTAGGTAAACCTAAGAGGGGCATATTCCTGACAAGGTTGTTAAACATTGCTCAGTGTTTTGCACGCAGTCTCTTTAGAAATAAGGAATGTGTTATGAAATTCCATCTTCAAAAGGAAAATGGAAAGCGGCACGTCACACCACGCCTCTGAATTCAATATCCATCGCTGGTGGCGCCGTTTGATTACACGCACCAGTAAAATAAATGAAAAATAATACGGACAACCACATCGTAGATGATAAGGTGCCTCAGAACAGTGAGTTTTGATGCGGCGAACACTTCATTGGTCAACGCAAGCGGCATCCAACGCGCAGAAAAAACATCCTTGCACGGGACTTGATATGTATATAGCGTTATGGCAAAGCCGTGCTTAGACTTGATCCAAAATAGCATAGCCGAATCCACAGCACGGCGAACCTGCATTCCTCACGATCTCAAGTTTTATGAAGTGCATTGCCTTATTTTTGAAAGCAACTTCGCTATCGAATAACGAATTTGGCCCTGTCAGCGCTACCAGCATTTTGCCTAGCATCACTTCTCTCCTTTCGTAAAACGTGAAGCGTCCCAGAAAGAAGAAAAGGGTTACGGCGTTTGGAAGCTTGCTTTGTAAAACAAACTTTCTAATTTGTGATGACGGTGATTCGAAGTCGCCCTCACAGCACCAAAATTCGACGGTCTTCCTCATCTGGACCCCGGCACACACCGACGTCCCGCTCCTGGGCAACGAGGCGGCCCACGCCGTGGCTCGAGGTCTCACTCACCGAGCCGCGGCCGATTACGTGGCCGCCGCCTCCGCCCCCGAGAGCGGGCTGTCGGACCTGCTGGATCGTGACAATACAACAAACACGCAACAACAAGAATCACAGTGGTCGTGGGGTGATCGCTTGACCACATTCAGAGACCTCACCCAGCACTACAGACTCGAAAGACGCCAATTCCCGCCACCGCATGTTAAATTAAACAGGAACGAAGCTGTAACCTTACGCTTACTGCAAACGCACACCTACCCAAGCCCAGCCGTTTTACGCCATTGTTATCCAGGCTTGTACGAGACCGATGCGTGCAAAGCGTGCGGACGGAGAGCAACGCTGCGACACATGCTCTGGGAGTGTGATGGCATTACTGAAACTGCCGCCGTTCGTAACGCGCCTGTGACACAGGAAGCCACTAGCTCGCTCCTTCCCGCTGTCGCCCCGGCTGCGGGGGCCGCCGGGGATCTTCTTCACCGGCGACGCCGCCGCTGGGAGGCGGCCCTCAAAAGTTCAGAGCTGGAGGAACAGCTCTGGGCCGTCCGGCAAGCCCAAGATGCCGCCCGAGTTCAAGGACTTCGAGCCGCCATCTGAGGCTAACAGCCGGCGTGTATAAATAAAGTCTACTTCTCTCTCTCTCTCTCTACAAATGTGCACTACAGATGATACTTTGCACAAAAGGACGGAAAGTTGAGCGAGTTGGTAAGGGTCCATGGTCAGAAGGAGAGGCGTGCAAGACACGGACACAAGGGGAAGAAGTGAAGAACACGAACGCCGACTATCAACTGAAGCAGAGCACAGAGCCGAAATAGGAAGGACACAGAACTTGTCTGTGCTTTCTCAGCAATGGGAGCGCCACATGTCAAACGGTTACACGTGCCGGTCTACGCGGTAGACAACTGCTAACGCATTCTGTCTCTTCGCTGTTTAAGCTAATCGACGGCTGACTCACACACGCACTTCCACTAATACTGATATGCCAGGGCTCGACCATTAAACGCGTCTCTTCGTTCTTAAGTCGCTACAGCATCTCGCTTTCGTCTAACAAGGGGCGTGCAGTTACGGACCTGGCACTGCAAAGATAGATTAGACGGCAATCCACCTAATAGCCACCATCAATGTTCAATTAATCTTTGATTAATACCACGGGCAGTTTGCCCTACATAAAAACGTCCGCAGCTAAAAGGGAATCTTTTAAAGCACACCCATGCGACAGTCGGTAAAATTATCTTTGGCTGTGTGCTTTACCTGAAATGTATCTGTTCGCTTCTTTCCTTCCATCAACTCATTTCTTCTATGCAATGCAGCACAAACCCTATATAACTTACTGGGTGCCGTAAACACAACAGCAACTCCATATCTACTTCCCACTTTCTTAAGCTTGTGCTAAACTGCGTGAATATACGGATTACTCACGACTCTTTTCTTGTTAATGTTACTCTATGCTACAGCAATCGTTCCGGTTGAAATCGACTTCTTCAAACGCTAAGCTACTGTGGCTATGGATAGTCTAGGGTAGCCTGCTTTTTGAAGGCGCTCGACCTGCGCATTGAAGATAATGGTCCAAATGGTCAAACGGTGTACGCACGACTTCGATAGGTCTGACTTTAAACAAGACAGGCTATTCCGTTTTTTACTACTTTCAAATCCTTGGAGTCAAAATTTAACAACGGCTTAGATCCTCTAGGGGAATATTGCCAACACAGAATTTCTAGAAATGCACCTGTGGAATCTCCGGACATATCTATAAAACCAGACTGTTGCCCTTGTTCTTCAATACATTCTTTCACGCACTTTAACAAACCTTCATGCGGCAACGAGTAATGCAGATCTTCTACATCCATGCTAAACGCTGTGCAGTCGCCAGGATTTTTCCTCTGCTAACAAGTGAACTAGAGCCTGAGAATTACGTAGGCGGAAGGGGAGAGATGTTAAGCACTTCTGCAGGTAGCTAGCTACACAAACTTGCTAAGTCCCTGACTCTGATACTATCGAGGGAAACGGAATTTCTGGCTTATGCATTTTAAATGCGAAGCATTTCTTAGCGAACTTCGGCGAGTTTGAGCGTATCTATCTCTCTATCTCTCTATCTACCTATCTAGCCGCCTACGATTTTGTGCTCTCCTGGCCGTTTCGCTAATGGGATGTTTACGAAAATTGGTGTGCCACAAAATGGCTGCATGACGAACATAAATGAAAGGTCATAACATGAAAATCATGACACGCGTGTCATGAGCGGCATGATTTACATGCCACTGTCTTGCTGCACTCCTGGCCGTTTCGCTAATGGGATGTACGCGAAAATTGGTATGGCACAACATGACTGCCGGACGAACATAAATGGCAGGTCATAACGTAGAAATGCTGACATGCATGTCATCAGCGGCATGATTTACATGCCATTGTCTTGGTGCACTCCTGGCCGTTTCGTTAATGGGATATATACGAAAATCGGTATGGCACAACATGACCGCGAGACGCACATAAATGACAGGTCATAACATGAAAATCATGACATGCATGTCATGAGCGGCATGATTTACATGCCACGGTCTTGGCGCTCTCCTGGCCGTTTCGCTAATGGGATATAAACGAAAATTGGTATGGCACAATATGACTCCCTGGCGAACATAAATGACAGGTCATAAAATGAAAATCATGACATGCATGGTATGAGCGGCATGATTTACATGCCGCGGTCTTGGTGCTCTCCTGGCCGTTGGTTCATGGGATGTATACGAAAATTGGTATGCCAAAACATGAATGCATGACGAATATAAATGACAGGTCATAACATGAAAATCATGACATGCATGTCATGAGCGACATGATTTACATGATACGCGTTTCGTTAATGGGATGTACACGAAAATTGGCATGCCACAACATGACTGCATGACGAACATAAATGACAGGTCACAACATGAAAATGATGGAATGCACGTCATGAGCGACATGATTTACATGCCATGCGTTCCGTTAACGGGATGTACACGAAAATTAGCACACCACAACATGACTGCATCACGAAGATAAATGACAGGTGATAACATGGAAATCACGACGGCATGCCATGAGCGACATGATTTACATGCCACAGACTTGGTGCTCTCCTGGCCGTTTAATTAATGGGATGTGTAAGGATACCGATATGGCACAACAAGACTGCTTGACGATCATAAATGACAGGTCATAACGTGAAAATCGTGACATGCATATCACGAGCGGCATTATTTACATGCCACGCGTTTCGTTAATGGGCTGTATACCAAAAGCGCTACGGCACAACACGACTGCATGGAGAACGTAAATGACAGGCCATAACATCGGAATCATGACGTGCGTGTGCGAGCGGCATGGTTTGCATTCCACAGTCTTGATGCTCTTCGGCCGTTTTGTTAACTTCTTCGGCCGTTTTGTTAACTTCGAGACGACAATGCAAATCCATTTTACGTTCCTGATGCGTGCTTCGCATTTCCTTGATTCCCACTGCACGTGGGATCTGCCAATTTTTTCACTTATATACCTGCGTTTATATGTCTTGCATGTCGTGTTCCATGAATCACAAGGCAGTTAACTGCCTCAGTTAGTCAAGCTACGTGGTTGTATATACTTCTTGAGGACTAACACGATATTTGTCACTCGTCCATATTAAGTAGACGTTTTAATGCTCTATTCTTCGAAGCATTACCTGTGTGACCGTCACAAGAAAATGTTTATTTTTATGCACGTAAAAAAAGATGTGTTCTTCAAGCAAAAAACGTCTGCTATATTCCGTCTGGCTCACAACCACATACCGCGAGATATCGCTGCAGCACCGCATTTAGACGTGTATGTTTCCCGCTTCACTGAATCAGATGGACGCTAATTGCACTTTGCCGTATACTTAAACTTCACAGCAGCATCCAAACTGAAATAACTGCTCCGAACCGGGTGTGCCACGATGACCTAGCACGCTCACGACACCAGCGCTTAGTGATTTTTACATAGAGCAGACTGCAGCGCAATGCCAAACACTTTTGTGCTTGGATAAGAATACATGACAGCATTCAACACTGCACCGGCTTAAGGAACAAACATATTGGAGGATATGTGTGACGTATGCACGCATGTAAAATCGCAGTGGCTAGGAGACGACGCAAGGAGCTATCCACACTTGGGAGCTTCGCCCACCCGCCACTAGGCGCCGACTGTGTTCGATCTCGAGGCCAATAGAGTCGCCTAAAACACTGAACTCGGCATCTTTGAAGGTGCTCGGATGAGTTTCATTATATTTGTACTACATTGATATTGAAGATGTATGAAAAACGATACAATATTTCGTGTTTTCTATTTTATGACTCTGTAAATGGGTTAATATTCTGGCGTGCGCCATCTCAAGCGAACATCATTTATTTACATGTTACGTTTCTACATAGTTACGGTGCTAATTTTTTCACGATTTAATGAAACTATGTAAGTGAGAGAGAAAGAAATGTTAGCCAACTTAACGGCATCTAAGCGAATAACAATAGTCCACCTCCCGACCCACCTTGTGGTCCACGGATTTCATTTGTGCATTGGCCAACAATACACGAAGGGCCTTCCTCGCTCAGCAATTCCTCATTGATACCACACACTCGCGCACTGGCTGACAGCTTCATTCCAAACAACAAGCAATCATTCTTGCAGTAGGCGTCGAGTCCTTTTTTTCTTCTTTATATTGCAGAAACCGCACTACAGTTGATGGTTGTCGCGGCCGCTGCTATTCCTATAGGCCGGACTCGCAAATGTCCAACCTATTACTACTTGCTTAGGGCACGGAGGGCGCCATGTATCCCGGAGAAGCAGCGCTGAAGAACTAGCTCTCTAGTCTATGGTAGTTACAGGCGCTTGATGAACGTCAAAGCTGCAGCTGCGCTTGTCTCGCTTTCCACCGCATCTTTAACTCGAGCCTAACGCCTCGTTGTTTGCCACTGAAAGGCCAAGGGTGTAGGAATGGTGCGGCGAACCGGTAGAGCAGTGCTCGTCTCTGGGCCAGGGGAGTTTTTTTCCAAGGCACTTGTCACTATGAGCCACATACTTGTAGCCATATTATCAGCCATGTTACCGTCATCATGTAGAATGCGGCCCCCGCTAACCGGGTGGCGGTTACCATGAAACTTCAGCACTATCCGCAGTGCGTATCTATGCAACCATTACCAAGGACGATCGCGATGCGTAGTCTATGCATTATCAACTGATGCTGAGCAGGGGCCGGATTCACAAAGCTTCTTTTTCGTTAATGCATTTTTCCACTCGTCAAGCGGCAACGGTAAAGATATGTCCAGGATCGTGATTGGCTGAAATATAGCTGGTGAGGGTTTCTAAACAGATTCCCTCAGACACTGGTAAGCCCTACGATATGGACCACAGACTTCGTGGAAATTAGGACGCCGTGTGCATTTCACAAGCTGATCAGGCACATTGACTAAACTGTGGCAATGATACGGTGTATTATTGCCACTTCTCTGAGTACAGACGTGAGGGGAATGCAGCCTTTGCTGCGCTGATGTACATCTATTAGATGACGTTTGTTGACCTGTTTGCACGTGGAAGAGCAATACAAGATTAATACTTGCTCATTCGTACTGGTATAAATGTAACCTTTATTAGATCTTTAGAATAACGGGTACTGCTACTATCAAAGTGACTGTAGACAACGCTTGCCGCTGCTATTGCTGGAGTATATCTCTTTGTTATATGTACCGCGCATTCGATTACTCCGGGTCTTTGTAGCAGGTTCAATTGAATTGTCTGAGCGCACTCCAGACATTTATGCTAAGAAAGGCGAAGAATCTGCGGTACGGGAAAACGGGAAAGGGGCAGCCGCTACGGACTACATCAAACATGGAAAAATTCATAATATAAAGAAAAGGCGTGGAAAACACAGACTTAAAGGAAGAGGTGTAGAGAGCAGAGGAACGCGATTCACATCTGAAGAACAGCACTGCAAGGAAGAAACAAAAGATACGCAACTTGACTGCGTGTCCGCAGGTATGGTAGCGCCGCATGTCAAACGGGCATGATCCCTTAAGTTCTAACGCGATAGCGTTAGAGAGCTCATTCCGCAGAAATACCGCCGTCGGTGTCGGCGTCTCCACGCGTCTCTTGTGAGCGAAAAATCGGCCGTGAGCGAAAAATAACAGCTCCAAAGATGGAGAACTATGCTCATCTAGCGGAAGACATATCAAGAAATGTCCCTGCTACCATGTCCTCCGAGACGGCCGAGCGCGCCCGCCATCTCGGAGGCCATACGACTACAGCAGAACATATATGCGATCTCGTCAGATGCTCTGCATCCACTTCTTTAGCATTTCATCTCACGACACCATTAAAGAAGTGAAGTAC
Source organism: Hyalomma asiaticum (assembly GCA_013339685.2). NCBI lineage: Eukaryota > Metazoa > Arthropoda > Arachnida > Ixodida > Ixodidae > Hyalomma > Hyalomma asiaticum. The sequence goes on from CM023482.1 coordinate 30,239,164, forward strand.
TGCAATTGCCACATCACCGACCATAAGGCGATGCTTGTTGCGGTTGGCCGGAAGAGGTCTCCAGAAGAACAAATCGAACCGTTGCCAGATAGTTAACGCACGAAGGACGACAGAATGTGACCATTTACGAATAAAAGTGTGACGCCTACGCGCAGTTCATAATACAGGACCATGTGACTACATCACTGTACAAAATTTTCGTGGAGCTGATATAAAAGTGTTGTTAAATAGATCGAAAACCTCTACCATTACTACAGATACGTCGCGCGCGGGCTTGTGTGTGTGTGTGTAACAACAAACATTAATAAGTATGCACTCAGTGGTTGCACTCAGTATGCACACTAGGGGCCGGATTTCGCTATCGCGTTCAACTCTCTATGGCGAAGCTTAAGGGTCCCCCAATTTTTTGCCTTCTTCCTTTTTCGTCTGAATGTGCATTCAGTTAACAGTCGGCGTTCGCGTTTTACACTCCTCTTCCATTGTGTCCATGTCTTGAACGCCTTTTCTTTACATTATAAATTCTTACCAACTCCCTCAGCTTTCTGTCCTTTTTAAGGAATAACTATAACCAAACATGTAAAACTGCACCGTTCTCGTGAATGAATGGCCGGGAAGGTGTACATGCTTAGACAGGGCATGTGCACCTTCCCGGCCATTCATTTAGCGACCTGAAGGCAGTGATACTGGAATCGGGCTTTCGGACGCACCGCGACCGCGAGGTTCGTGGGTCCCACCTCATTTATAAGTTCAAAGCCGCTACCTTGGGCATTAATGAAAACATGGCTAAACTCACATGTTTCCCGAGTGACTAGGGCATTGCCATTATGAGGAAGCCAGTTCGAACAACTACAATGCGTTCCTTCACACTTTACTTTTTTGCTGAACTTTTTTTATATCTCTTATTTTATTTCCATTTTTCTGGCTCCGTGGTTTATATTTTTCCATTACAAGATATTCTAGTCGATTCTAGCCAGTCGTTCTTCAATAAATCATTTTTTCGTGGTTTTCTTATTCTTTCTGCTGTGGCGATTACCATTTCTACAATGCGGAGTAGCTTTATAGTTGCGTTACATACAGGTAGTAGAATCTCCCGGGGTGGTAAGTGTGCCGCCTTGCTGTTAATTGAGAGGCTACGGTGTCGCTTCGCGACTCGCCGCAGCCGATCGCGTGTTCTGTCCAGGCACACTTGTAGCCATTCCCTGTAGAGGCATACGCCCGTGTAGCCGCACTCTCTCCCCTTCCTGTACCCTTAAAAGGAAGGTGCTCTGCAACACCTTTTTACTCTGATGAAGGCAAAAGTTATATTGTTTTTGTTATTCGTGTGAATCTCTTCTTTATATATATATATATATATATATATATATATATATATATATATATAAGTGAATTGACGATGCAGCTCTTGGAGAACGACGGTTTAGTACGGCAACGTTTCGGTCGGAGCCCGACCTTTTCAAGACCTGTTAAAAGGTGGGACTCCGACCGAAACGTTGATGTAATAAACCATCGTTCTCTAAGAGGAGCATCGCCAATTTTGTTATAAACTGCAGCAACCCAAGCTATTTCTGCATATATATATATATATATATATATATATATATATATATATATATATCTGTGTGTGTGTGCGTCTGTGTGTGCGTGTATGTCTGTGTATGCCAGATGTCGACAGGATGAATACCTGGCGCCACCTCACCATCCTCACGTGACCAACGACGTCGTCAACAAGATGTCTTGACTGAATGTCGATCACAGAACGGGACAGCTGCTCGCTACATTGACCATATCAATGGCAGCATCATCGACAGACCCTAGCATCCCCGAGTACACCAGATCAACAGACGATGGACCCGTGATGGACTAGTTCGACCTCTTTGACCTCCACGCTACCGCCGCATTATGGTTGGAACGGGAGATGCTCGCCAAGTTCAATGATTACGTAACCAGTCAGGCCTTCTGCTTTTATCTCACTCACGTACATCTTTCAAAACAATGAAAAGTGGAGAAAAATCAAAGAAGGAATTGTCGCGCGATTTAAAGAATATCAGGTAGACCCGCCTACATTCTACAAGTCACAAGCCGTCACCTCGAAGAAAACTTCTTTGCGATACACCCCATATTAGAGATTCGTCGACGATTGCCAGATGCTACAATTCACTTCATCATACGCAACGCATTGCAACGCCGAGCACAAATTTCAATTTGCCAATACAGAAATCCAGACTTATTCACGCTGACGTGTATCCAAGCGTTTCCGCGAAATTCCCTACGTTCTACCAGGTTTCTCATCTGTACAAAAATCGCCACTGCTTACCTCTTATGTACACCATACTACACGAGGCGCTGCTAAACCACCAAATTCATTTAGTCTCTCGTATAGCACACGTGGCCCGGCGCCCGATTTGGCATCAAGTGGGCTTTTGCCTCTCAAACAGCCGTCGCCGCACGCTCTACAAGGTCGTTACTTTGATAACGGTCTTTAGTTTGATAATAGCCGAATATGCCATATCTTTTCTGAGAGTATTCCCTCGTCAGAACGGTTCAGTTCAGCCGATCCACGCAATCAATACCTCGACAAGCCACGTCTGCTCTGGTATCTGCAGCCCCCAACTTCTTGAATCAACATTGAAGCATCCGTCAGTTCAACCATCAACAAAAACAAGATCGCAGTGAAGAGCATTCAAGAATTATCTGGAGAACTTTCTACCAATTTTCACCAATTATCGTCACTACTCAACAACCCTCAATATTGTCGCGATGCAGGAACAGCACGAATCAGCAGCAGGAATCACGAACACAGAGCTGGTCACTTTAATGGAAAAGAACACTGAGCGATAATGATGATGATGATGATGATCCTTCAAATATGGCGCATACCCACTACGGGGGATTGGCCAAGACCTGGAGTGCTTAACTTTTAGCTGGTATATTGTGCAAATACCACAACATGACGGATCACACAGGGATCTCGTCGTTTTCTTCTAAGTGCCCGTGATCGTCGTCTTCTTTTGTGCGCGGAATACTGGATGTGGCATTTGCCTCCCTCCATGGAGGCAGCATCGTCCCGATGCTCGACTGCAATACGCCGAAGTAGAAATGTATTGTGGCACACGTCATTCAGAACAGTAGGGCTTCATGCGCACAATGTGCACAACATCCGGTTTAGGAGGATGCGTTCTTGACGAGCTTTGAGGTATGACTTCATAGTTCACATCGCTTAGGCGTCGCACAACCTCATACGGACCGAAGTACCTCTTCATTAGTTTTTCGGAAAGTCCGCGTCGACGAACAGGAGCCCAAACCCACACTTTAGGTTATAACGTTTTGCGTCAGAGTTTTGTTGCCTGGTAATACGGACGCGCGCGAGCTGTCGCGCTTCCTCCGCACGCTGAGTGAAAACATCGGCGTCCGTATCCATGTTGTCGCAGTCATGCAGCAACATTGCGTCAAGCATAGTCGTCACTTCTTTTCCATAAAGAAGGCTGAATGGTGTCCTTCGCGTCGTATTTCTGCATATATATATATATATATATATATATATTATATATATATATATATCTGTGTGTGTGTGCGTCTGTGTGTGCGTGTATGTCTGTGTATGCCAGATGTCGACAGGATGAATACCTGGCGCCACCTCACCATCCTCACGTGACCAACGACGTCGTCAACAAGATGTCTTGACTGAATGTCGATCACAGAACGGGACAGCTGCTCGCTACATTGACCATATCAATGGCAGCATCATCGACAGACCCTAGCATCCCCGAGTACACCAGATCAACAGACGATGGACCCGTGATGGACTAGTTCGACCTCTTTGACCTCCACGCTACCGCCGCATTATGGTTGGAACGGGAGATGCTCGCCAAGTTCAATGATTACGTAACCAGTCAGGCCTTCTGCTTTTATCTCACTCACGTACATCTTTCAAAACAATGAAAAGTGGAGAAAAATCAAAGAAGGAATTGTCGCGCGATTTAAAGAATATCAGGTAGACCCGCCTACATTCTACAAGTCACAAGCCGTCACCTCGAAGAAAACTTCTTTGCGATACACCCCATATTAGAGATTCGTCGACGATTGCCAGATGCTACAATTCACTTCATCATACGCAACGCATTGCAACGCCGAGCACAAATTTCAATTTGCCAATACAGAAATCCAGACTTATTCACGCTGACGTGTATCCAAGCGTTTCCGCGAAATTCCCTACGTTCTACCAGGTTTCTCATCTGTACAAAAATCGCCACTGCTTACCTCTTATGTACACCATACTACACGAGGCGCTGCTAAACCACCAAATTCATTTAGTCTCTCGTATAGCACACGTGGCCCGGCGCCCGATTTGGCATCAAGTGGGCTTTTGCCTCTCAAACAGCCGTCGCCGCACGCTCTACAAGGTCGTTACTTTGATAACGGTCGTTACTTTGATAATAGCCGAATATGCCATATCTTTTCTGAGAGTATTCCCTCGTCAGAACGGTTCAGTTCAGCCGATCCACGAGGCAAGCAGAATTCGCAATCAATACCTCGACAAGCTACGTCTGCTCTGGTATCTGCAGCCCCCAACTTCTTGAATCAACATTGAAGCATCCGTCAGTTCAACCATCAACAACAAAAACAAGATCGCAGTGAAGAGCATTCAAGAATTATCTGGAGAACTTTCTACCATTTTCACCAATTATCGTCACTACTCAACAACCCTCAATATTGTCGCGATGCAGGAACAGCACGAATCAGCAGCAGGAATCACGAACACAGAGCTGGTCACTTTAATGGAAAAGAACACTGAGCGATAATGATGATGATGATGATGATCCTTCAAATATGGCGCATACCCATACGGGGGATTGGCCAAGACCTGGAGTGCTTAACTTTTAGCTGGTATATTGTGCAAATACCACAACATGACGGATCACACAGGGATCTCGTCGTTTTCTTCTAAGTGCCCGTGATCGTCGTCTTCTTTTGTGCGCGGAATACTGGATGTGGCATTTGCCTCCCTCCATGGAGGCAGCATCGTCCCGATGCTCGACTGCAATACGCCGAAGTAGAAATGTATTGTGGCACACGTCATTCAGAACAGTAGGGCTTCATGCGCACAATGTGCACAACATCCGGTTTAGGAGGATGCGTTCTTGACGAGCTTTGAGGTATGACTTCATAGTTCACATCGCTTAGGCGTCGCACAACCTCATACGGACCGAAGTACCTCTTCATTAGTTTTTCGGAAAGTCCGCGTCGACGAACAGGAGCCCAAACCCACACTTTAGGTTATAACGTTTTGCGTCAGAGTTTTGTTGCCTGGTAATACGGACGCGCGCGAGCTGTCGCGCTTCCTCCGCACGCTGAGTGAAAACATCGGCGTCCGTATCCATGTTGTCGCAGTCATGCAGCAACATTGCGTCAAGCATAGTCGTCACTTCTTTTTAAATGCAAGCGTTTCCAGCGAACTTCGGCGACTTGGGCGTATCTATCTATCTATCTATCTATCTATCTATCTCATCTATCTATCTATCTATCTATCTCATCTATCTATCTATCTATCTATCTGTCCATCTATCTATCTATCTTTCCAGCCACCTACGATTTTGTGCTCTCCTCTCCATTTCGCTAATGGGATGTTTACGCAAATTGGTATGCCACAACACGACTGCATGAAGAACATAAATGACAGGTCGTAACATGAAAATCAATGGCATGCATGTCATGAGCGGCATGATTTACATGCCACGGTCTTGGTGCGCTCCTGGCCGTTTCGGTAATGGGATGTATACAAAAATTGGTATAGCACAATATGACTGCATGATGAACATAAATAACAGGTCATAACATGAAAATCATGACATGCATGTCATGAGCGACATGGTTTACATGCCGCGCGTTTCGTTAATGGGATGTACACGAAAATTGCATGTCACAACATGACTACATGACGAATAAATGACAGGTCGTAACATGAAAATCATGACATGTATGTCATGAGCGGCATGATTTACGTACTACGGTCTTGGGTGCTCTCCTGGCCGTTTCGCTAATGGGATGTATGCGAAAATTGGTATGCCACAACATGACTTCCTCACGAAAATAAATGGAAGGTGGTAACGTGAAAGTCATGATGTGCATGTTATGAGCGACATGATTTACATGCCACGGTCTTGGTGCTCTCTTGGCTGTTTCATTAATGGGATGTATAAGAAAACCGGTATGCCACAACATGATTGCATGCCGAACATAAATGCCAGGTTATCACATGAAAATTGTGACATGCATACCATGAGCGGCATGATTTATATGCCACGCCTTTGGTTAATGGGATGTATACCAAAATTGCTATGGCACAACACGACTGCATGACGAACGTCAATGGCAAGCCATAACGTCAGAATCATGATATGCGTGTATGAGTGGCATGGTTTCCATGCCACAGTCTTGATGCTCTTGCGGCCGTTTCGTTATCTTCGTATGCACCAAACTCGGTACAGCGAGACAACAATGCAAAATCCATTTTGGCACATTCAGGCGACACCTGGTAACGTGAACCAGTCTGCAGGTGCAATGCCAAGTGTCTATAGCGGACTCCGGCACCTGGTTCAACACTAGCATGACCCCCCACGGTTTGAAGAACCGGAAAAAGAGAACGTGAGAAAGGAAGGAAGAAACGAGAAAAACAAAGAAAGAAACAAGAAAAAGAAGGCCTTATAAGCGCTGCTGCTGTCTGGTGCCCTCCAGTCACCCCTGAAGAAGGGTCCGAGTGGGACCCGAAACATCGGGTTTTTTGTCATCTTTTGGAGTAAATTTTACTTTTGATGATTACAATTTGGTTGGTGTTCCCCCTTTTTCCACCTTTTACGTGAAATCCATTTTACGTGCCTGATGCGTATTTCCTTGATTCCCACTGCACGTGGGATCTGCCAATTTTTTTTCTTTAGTTGACATCTGAGAACCGGCGAAATTCATTGTTCCAACGTCGCGTATGCGACGGAGACGGCCCCCAGTGCAACAACAACGACAACAGCAGCAGCAACAACAACAACAACAACAACAACAATAATAATAATATAATAATAATAATAATAATAATAATAATAATAATAATAATAATAATAACAAAAGGTAAGATAACTCAGGGGCTACTTGCCACATTGCCCGTTGTATTCCCCTCTCCAATGCCTGCAATGCTGTAACACATTCGTACGCCGATGCACAGCACGTTGAACTCCTGAAAGGTGCGTGGAAAATGGCAAAGAATAATACGAATATTACATGGTTTGCACGAATGTTTGCTAGTACGACAGCTTCAGAGATTCCAAAGCGCATTGGAGTATCACCCCATCGTTTTAAGCATATATAACATATGTGCAAGAAAACCGTATGCCACAACATGACTGCATGACGAACATATATGACAGGTTATTACATGAAAATTGTGACATGCATATCATGGGCGGCATGATTTACATGCCACGCGTTTCTTTAATGGAATGTACACGAAAATTGACACGTCACAACATGAAAATCATGACATGCACGTCATGAGCGACATGATTTACATGCCACGCATTTGGTTAACGGGACGTACACGAAAATTAGCATGCCACAACATGACTGCAAGAAGAACTAAATTACAGGTCATAACATGAAAATCACGATATGCATGTCATGAGCGACATGATTACATGCCACAGACTTGGTGCTCTCCTGAGCGTTTCATTAATGGGATGTATAAGAAAACCGGTATGCCACAACATGACTGCATGACGAACATATATACCAGGTTATTACATGAAAATTGTGACATGCATATCTTGGGCGGCATGATTTACATGCCACGCATTTGGTTAACGGGACGTACCGAAAATTAGCATGCCACAACATGACTGCATGACGAACATATATACCAGGTTATTACATGAAAATTGTGACATGCATATCTTGGGCGGCATGATTTACATGCCACGCATTTGGTTAACGGGACGTACCGAAAATTAGCATGCCACAACATGACTGCATGACGAACATATATACCAGGTTATTACATGAAAATTGTGACATGCATATCTTGGGCGGCATGATTTACATGCCACGCATTTGGTTAACGGGACGTACCGAAAATTAGCATGCCACAACATGACTGCATGACGAACATATATACCAGGTTATTACATGAAAATTGTGACATGCATATCATGGGCGGCATGATTTACATGCCACGCATTTGGTTAACGGGACGTACCGAAAATTAGCATGCCACAACATGACTGCATGACGAACATATATACCAGGTTATTACATGAAAATTGTGACATGCATATCTTGGGCGGCATGATTTACATGCCACGCATTTGGTTAACGGGACGTACCGAAAATTAGCATGCCACAACATGACTGCATGACGAACATATATACCAGGTTATTACATGAAAATTGTGACATGCATATCATGGGCGGCATGATTTACATGCCACGCATTTGGTTAACGGGACGTACCGAAAATTAGCATGCCACAACATGACTGCATGACGAACATATATACCAGGTTATTACATGAAAATTGTGACATGCATATCTTGGGCGGCATGATTTACATGCCACGCATTTGGTTAACGGGACGTACCGAAAATGGCAAAGAATATAGAAATATTACATGGTTTTGCACGAATGTTTGCTAGTACGACAGCTTCAGAGATTCCAAAGCGCATTGAGTATCACTCCATCTGTTTTAGCATATATAACATATGTGCAAGTAACAAGAGCCCCACAACGCTGTCAACCACTGCTCGCAATAAGTAATGAGCCAGTGGGAACGGTAAGAAAGCAGATATACTAAAGACAGGTACTATCGGCAGATTGAAACCATGCGTAAGTTCTGCTTAAATTAAGGGCGACGGCACGAACAATTTATAGAAACTCGTGTGTTATAATCGCGAGATACTTTTTCCGCACTAGCGGAAAATCTAGGGAGTTTAGTGTGTGAAATATCAAGCAAGGAAAACAGGCGGAAGGGATTAGAAATTTAATTGATTTCTGGGGTTTTACGCAGCAGTACCAGCCATGATTATGACAGATGTCATAGTGTAGAGCTCCGAAAAGTTTTTGACCACCTGGCTTCGTAACGTGAGGAATTAGGGAACAAGACATGGGATGTTATAATAGTTGAGAAGGACAAGCGGGATTGGACAGGGCTTTTAATGAGAAAGGGAGACAGCCCATGGTGAAAACGTGTAACGGGACGCTTTCCAAGGGACGTGCCGTTCCTTGAGAGGGTGCAGAAGAAAGTTAGGTGGGCAGCTAAGACCAAAAATTTTCGGGGCTCGCTCGGTCGTTCTCCTAAAAGCAGCGGGTCAAATGTCGAAGATTGGAGAAACCGTGATTTCCACCCATTCTCTTTGGACCTTAGTGGTCTTCTACAAGCTGCTGATCATGGTGATGGAGTTTGCTCCTTGCTTATGAACCGGCAATAAATTTCTTAATTTTCCTTTGGTTCAAGAAATCGGCAGCAGCTTACCTTTACTTCAGTTATAAGTCTATAAATATTTTCGAATGTCCTAACAGAAAGAGCAACCCGGTAAGTTTTGTCCTTCGTGGGCAGCGAGTGGCAGGCAAAACTGTATGGAAGCAAAGGAAGGTGGTCTTGCAGGACTATTTCTGAACACTCGAAAGTGCTTTTTACAGACTTACGCCGCAGTGCGCCGAATTTGTTATAAGATCCTGCACAGCAATGGTATGCCACAAACATGATTCAATTGAAGCCTAGTTATCTGGTTTCACCGTTCGCTAGTTTTTCATGCACATATATATATAAAAAACCACGCATCTCCATGAAGCGAGCCATGACGAGTGGGCGAAGCACTGGCGATCGTGCTTGCCGTAAATCATCCGTGATATTGCTCACTCGCACATATAAATGTGTGAAAACGCGTGTGTACAGTACATACGATGTTCTATTTGTCATAACTCGTATGTCCTGTTCTAGATTCCCTTTTAGGGGCGAAGCTCCTTAGGCCGTGGGTCTGTCCATCCTTCGTTTATAGTAGCCACCTCTAGTTCGTGAAGTGCTCACCAGATGGCGTGATGGCGCTGCGGTGCTCGCTTCAGGGTCATTCCACGCCAAGCGTCCTAAACATTGCGCTCGACCCTCTCCAATTGTATTGTAAAGAATTGTGGACGTTCATATCAGTGCACTATTTGCCCTCGGAAAGTATGTTTTGGAAAAAAAAAAATTTTCGTCTATTGCAGTGATTTGAATTTTGCCGTAGTGGGTGAAACCTAGGTTGCGAAAAAATATTCTAAAAAATACAATACTTAAGGGAATGCTTTAAATATCTGCTATTTGCTTGAAAAGGAATGGCCCTATCTTATTATCAACCATTGACTACCACTACTATGTCTCACGATGTGCTTTGTGGCGAAGCAATGCTGCAATTATGCGCCCAAGTTGATGACTTTTTTAAAAATTCTACAAACATTCCAGACACAATAGGACTACATCACATGGCTGGATAGTTTGCAGTAAGCGTGTCAAAAAGGTATTGAAGTCGATGACAGGGTAGTTTCGAAGGGGAAGGGGCGCAAACAGAAAAATGTGTGAAATGCCCCATGTTCAGGCACATGTAGAATAGTGATGTGGTCCAAATAAAAATGCATGCTTGGTCTTATTTGGAACAGAAAACTAAGTAGATTTACGTGTGAAAGTTTATCGGAGTGATATTGTTTTTAGGCGAGAAATAAAAATTCATGTTGAGCGTTCGCGGCGTGCCGGGCGCGCGGGCCCGCAAGTCCGCTTGACTGCGTCGGCACACTTCCTTGGGGCAACGGAAATATGCGGCGCTCGCGGCACGCGACCCGACGAGAGATCGGTGATCGAGAAGGCTGAGGTGGCATTCTCTGCGCGGCACCGGTTGACGAAGGGTGTCTGGCCAGCTACGGTCTGGTGACGAGGAGACGAGGGCGTCGGGCTCGGGGTGCCGTCGATCTGGCTGACGATCGAGCACGGACTTCGGAGTGGAGCAGCCGAACTTCAGCAGTTCCCGGCGTTCCCGCAGCGCTCCACCTTCGCCGGCAGAACGGGACGACCGGCAAAAGAATCGCTGCAGAGGGCCGGTCTTGGTTGGGGACCGAGCATCACATATGAGGAGGCCTAGGCTGGGCTAGGCCTAAGCGGTGACCCGCTACATCACAGGCGAAGCAAGGCGGCGGGCAAGAACGGACCTTGCGTGAGCGGCGGCCACCATCAGTAAGCATCTTCGACGACGACTACGGGACACGACACGCCAAGAGAGCATCGACTCTGGAACGCACCACGTCGAACTCAACGTAAGAGCGTCCAGCTTCTTCTAGCAACGACCGCGCACGTAAACGCGAGGCCCAGCGTTGACAGACTCCCGTTGGAACGGCGCCCAACGCGGAGGATCTTTATATTGGCTATTTATTTCGTCAAGCTAACCTATTTTAGTCTTCTCTTTGTCTGCGGTTTGATGTGTATTCGGACTTTGAGTGTCTCGGTGTGTGTTTTATAAAGTAACGTCTGTTTTTTGTTAACGCTTTACGCCTCTCGTCTCGTCACTCTCTCTCAATCCATCGGAGCAAGCGCTCCCGAGATCCTCACACACAAACTCGTGACAATAATTGGCGAGCCTTTGCCAGGATTAACATCTCCAGGCCCAGTCACGAATGATCGTCGGGGGTTGCGAAGATGGATTGGGAGCGTTTGGCAGAGATAGCGAAGAGCAGGAACTTACGTGGCAAAGACGCGTTGAGATTTTTTGAAGAATGCCAGCTCCAACGTGAACGGGAGCACGAACTAGAGCATGAAAGAACGGTAGCTATGCTAAAGCAACAAATAGAGGAGGTTGAAAGAAAGTTCAAGTATCAGAGTAGGGAGGAGACATCATGTGTAAATTTGCCAGTAGTGCAATCCGTTGAAATTTGTGGACATGAGGCGGAAGCTAGCGAACTTCCGGAAATTCAGGCGAGTCAGGACAGTGTCTCGGTGGAGTCGGAGGAGTGCGGTGCGGTTACCGCAAGTCTAGAGGAGCTCGAGTGGGAGGTTGAGGATGCGGGCGTAGGCGCCCAAGAGTTTTTTTGAGGTGCGGGCGTAGGCGCCGAAGAGTTTATTGATGATGCGGGCGTAGGCGCCCAAGAGCTGTGAGCGCAGCGGAGGAGAAAGCGCACCCACCGCCGTGCAGGAGGACAACGTAGAGTGCATTGCAGGTCGCTGCAAGCACATACTTGACGGAGGGCGTATTGCAGGTTGCTGCAATGGAGTTTTGACGGGGTTTGTTCTGATGAGAGCCCACAGTGAAGGACGTGACATCGAGTCACAATCCGTGCAAAAATTGTGCCGTGCTCGAGAGCGAGCACAGTGAAGGTGAAGTCCGCGATCGAAGCGGCATAGTACATGGCAAGCAAGAGGGTTTATACTATAAGAAGGGAGACGAGAAAGTTGAAGAGGGAGGACTTGGCGCTAAAACGCGTCTGAGAACGCGAGTTGCAAACGAGCGAAAGGGCGACAGACGCGACAGGTGTTACAGGCGTTTGCGTCCGCGCAGGGCCTGTAACCGCGTGAGAATTGTTGTTTTGGTGAAGCGTTTCATCGGTAATAAGATGGGGAAACGCCGCAGACAAGCTAAGCGTTCGCGACCGCGCGCAAAAAATAGACGCTCGAGTGAAAGGGTTGTGAAGGCGCGTTTTCGTTTGAAAGAGCACAAACGCGGGCGTCGCACAAGGTGGTCGCGACGGTGCGCAATAAGAAGCCGCACGACAGAGAATTGTTTTATGAGGCGTTTTACCCCGAAAGATACCGAATGCAGAGGCTGCACCAGGCGTTCTCGAGGGAATTCAGCCAATAAACGCAGGAGAAGGGTTGGCAATGCTAACAAACGCCGCCGCCGTAGCGAGCGTTTGAGGCGACGAGCACATGCGAGGAGGCGCGCAAGAGAGTGGCGCGAGCTGCCGACTGGGAGAAAGCCCAGAGTTAAAGCGGAGAGGTTTTTCCTGTGGCCACTAAAGAAAAGAAAGCGGGTTTATGGAATGATGGCTTTTGACGGAAATGAACAGAGACAGGCTCAAGGATAAAGACATACGGACGGGAGAAATAGAGAAGAGGGATTGCCGTAGCAAGTACTCTGTAATTGTTAGTTAAGAGAGAGTACTAGACAAAGCATTGGGTGATTTAAAGGTTCACGGAAAAGAAATTCGGCTGAGGCGAACCAGCCTGCCGTCCCAAAGTGCCCGTTGGTAGCAGTAAAACTGGTAAGCCGGGTGCCGGATCACCTCTTTTTTTCTTTAAAATGCTGTTCTAAGGTGACTCACTTCATAGAAGGAGTACTGTTATTTTTGCTAACAATGGTCCCAGTCATTAAGACGAGAGCCCGAATGTCTCAATGAAAGTGACCCGACATGAGGGCAGTTGAAAAATATGGAAACTTATCAGAAAGAAAACGATACATCGAGAAATAAATGACTAATCATATAACATGATATATCAATCGATCATAAATTTAACGCACTTACGACTGAGTGTAACGAGCTTCACAGCAAAGATTCAGGTTGTGATCACCACTACAGCTAGGAAGTTGAGTAGCCGATCAAGGAATCAGACTGAAAATCACAAATTAACTTTCGCAAGTCACACAAGTTACGTTAAAGTGCTTACGATAATGAGACTACACCAAAATAACGAACAAATTATGACTGAAGCATGACTTGAGTTCCCAGAACATGAAAATGACACATGATAAAAATTAAATGCTTGAAACTGTAGAAAGAGTGCCAATATGGTGTAAAACGAAAGCTGAGTGTAGAAGGATCTGATATTGGCCGTATTCGCATTCATGGCATGACATTATATGCTTATGTCAGGCTATGACATGAGCATGACTGTGCAGAACAAAACCGCTTGAAGGGTGTCGCGATGGGTGCCAAACAAAACCTGCATGTTGATGAATGTTATTGGTTATAGTGAAGTTCGTGAAATGCTGATGGCATGAGCGTGACTGTAGAAAAAACACCCACAAGCATTGTGATGGGCATCAAACGAAAAATGTAGATCGAAAGATTTGATATGACATAGACGTGTTCATGACTTAAAATAAACGTGACGACAAGAGCATGACGAAACAAAAACTAACGTAACATCGGAAAGATGGCTGGCAAACGAAAGCTACCGGTCAAGCCATGAGTTATAGTCTTGTTCATGACATGACATGGCATCGGCATAGTTAAGGAAAAGAGGAAAAAATTGCCTGTATACCTGCTTGCTTGCCTGCAAACGACGTCGAAAGACGATGGACTTCTAAATGTACGGCTTTTTGGGCTAGTTGGGTAGATGCATTTGAAGAAAACATAGCACTAGAATACACGGGCAAGGAAGACAACGACACGAGCGCAAATATTCAACTCATGGTTTATTTCCGGAAAGCAGGGTATTTATCATTACGCACACAAAAATCCCCCGTCATCACACGTGGAAACGAGCAGCATGTAGAAAATCCCATTCACTTTTCGTCAAAGCCGCAACTATCACCTGTTTTTGCTATCAGGATAGCTTCGGGAATTTCTCTAGTATCTTTATCAGCACTTCTGTAAACAACCACACAATCATAAAAAGAGGCTGACAACCGCAATAGTTCCAAAGAATGCAATGAAGAGAGATATGTCCATCTCGATAGCAACCTAATTTTTGCCTATGCTCCTTTAATCTCTCGTTCAGGCATCTTCCAGTCTGTGCGATGGTTTCCGTTTTCTTCTGCAAAGGTTTGCATCGGACAGACTGCAAGATGCCTGAACGAGAGATTTAAGAGCATAGGCAAAAAGTAGGTCGCTATCGAGATGGATATTGTTACGGAGAACCAATGAAGACAACGTTGACGACTAAGACGATGACAAAGCAACAACAGCTTTGCTGGCTCAGCGGCACCTGTACATTTCTCTTAATACACAGTGTAAATAATTATCAGCAACCGTAACATTTTGGTGGAGGGGCTGGGTAACCATTTCTTCGCGTAGGCTTGGACCTTCCCGGGCCTTTTCCCGAGTCCACCTCAGGCAACAAACCGGTGGATCGCTGTCGCTACGGATTACGCGACGCCTTACGCCATCACCCGAGCTCTCCTGACTAGTTGTGCCACCGACGTCGCAGACTTCCTGCTACGCGATATCATATTAGTGCATGGTGCCCCCCGATAGCTTCTCACCGATCGCCGTCGCACCTCTCTTTCTCACGTCATCGTCGACATCCTCCGCTCCTGCTCCGCGAAGCACAAACTGACCACCTCCTACCATCCCCAGACCAACGGCCTTACTGAGAGACTAAATCGTACCATCACCGATATGCTTTCAAAGTAGCTCTCACCCTACCACCGCGACTGGGACACCGTGCTACCCTACGTTACATTCGCTTATAACTCGTCACGAAACCACACTGCTGGATACTCTCCCTTTTGCCTGTTGTTCGGTCGCGACCCTGTATTACCATTAGATGCCTCGCTGCCCTTTGTGCGAGATTTGAGGAGCGAATATGCCCGCGATGCGATCGCCCGTGCTGACCATGTGCGTCAACTGGCCCGTACTTGGCATTCTGGTACTTGGCTCTTGGCATTCCAGGGAAATCAGAAGCCCGTTTACAATCTCCGCCACCAGGACGCATACTTTGCGCCGGGCTCCCT
Organism: Hyalomma asiaticum; assembly: GCA_013339685.2. Classification (NCBI taxonomy): domain Eukaryota; kingdom Metazoa; phylum Arthropoda; class Arachnida; order Ixodida; family Ixodidae; genus Hyalomma; species Hyalomma asiaticum. Next base: position 30,254,832 of record CM023482.1, read on the forward strand.
CCTGCTACTCTGGTCCCCTTGTCACCTACTGGGGCTCTCCGAGAAGGTCCTTCCGTGTTACAAAGGCCCTTACCACGTGCTACGTCAAGTTAGCGATGTTACTTACGAGATTATTCCCGTCGGACCTACCACACCATCCAGTGCGATATCACCTGACGTTTTTCACGTCTGTCGCCTCAAACCCTACAACGAAATAGCCGATGACCCCTTATGAGGCACCGGCACGATGCCTCTTTCGCCGGTGTAGTGTTACGGAGTACCAAATATGAGAACGTTGACGCCTAAGACGACGACGAAGGAACAACAGCTTTGCTGGCTGTGCGGAACATGTACATTTCTCTAAATACACAGTGTGATTTTTTATCTGCAACCGTAACAATAAGTCTCTTATGATTTGATTGATTTGTGGGGTTCAACGTCCCAAAACCAGCTTTCATTATGACAGGCGGCGTAGTGGAGCTCTCCGGAAAATTCGACCACCTGGGGTTCCTTAACGTGCACTGACATCGCACAGAACACGGGCCTCAACATTTCGCCTCCATCGAAATGCAGCCACCAAGGCAGGGATTTTATCCCGCGACTTCGGATCAGCAGCCGAGTGCCAGAACCACTGGAGCACCATGGCACGGCGTCTCTTTTCATTGCGACGATTGTGATTGTCAGCCAGCTACAGAGTCACGGCGTCTTTCGAATTGTATTAGAGCGAGGCTCGCTTGAATATCTTGCTCACGGTGGACGGGTTTCGCCGAGCTAAAGATAGCATTAAGGAGCAATTTGCCGAAAGAAACCGACTCCGAATAATGAACACGTTTTTCAAGAAACACAAGAATAGGAAGTGGACGTGGAAAAGCCCTAACGGGGAAACAAAGAACGAAATCGACTTTATAATGTGCGAACAACCAGGTATAATTCAAGACACAGAAGTAGTGGGGAAGATAAAATGCAGCGATCACAGATTAGTAAGAGCAAAGATTGTACTCAACCTAAAGAAAACAAGAACTAAATTATTCACTAGAAAAAAATGTAATCTAGAGGTAATCAGATCGAAGAACGAAGAATTTAAAGTCGCCCTAAGCAACAAGTTCGAGGCCTTAGGCGAAAAAGGTGACGATGTAGAAGAAATAAACAAAACTCTAATGAAAACAATCCTTCAAACAGCGATAGAACTCGGGGCAAAACAGCAAAGCAAACAACAAATAAGCTGTCCCAATCTACCAAGGACTTAATAAAAAAACGTCAACAAATGAAAGTAACTTAGCCCATAGATAAGATTGAATTCGCAGAACTATCAAAGTTGATCAGTAAAGCCAGGCAAACAGATATAAGAAACTTTAACACGAGAGAAATAGAGAAAGCAGTAGAAAAAGGCACCAGCATTAAATCGGTCAAAAAGAAACTGCACTTAGGACAAAATAAAATGCATGCGCTAAAAGATAAACAAGGTAACGTTATCAATAATTTCAACGAAATAGTAAAGGTAGCAGAAGATTTCTACTCGGAACTGTACAGCTCTCAGACAGACCATACAACCTTAAAAGAAATAGAATCAAGAAGATACTGAAATTCCATGTATACCCACTGACGAAGTCAAAAAAGCTGCTATAGGCATGGCCGCGGTAAAGCAGCCGGTGAAGATGGTATAACAGCCGACTTGATCAAAGACGGAGGAGATGTTGTACTTGAAAAACTTGCATCGCTCTTCACGAAATGTGTCAAGACGTGTAGTATACCGCGCAGTTGGAAAAATGCTAATATAATCCTTATCCACAAGAAAGGTGACATAAAGGAGTTAAAGAATTACAGACCAATTAGCCTACTCCCAGTAATATACAGCTATTTACAAAAGTAATTTCTACAAGGATAAGAGAAACCCTCGACTTTAACCAACCGAGAGAACAAGCTGGTTTTAGGAAAGGTTACTCGACAATGGACCACAGCCACGCTATCAACCTAGTAATTGAGAAGTACGCCGAATATAACAAACCTCTTTATATGGCGTTTATCGACTACGAGAAAGCATTTGACTCCATAGAAATACAAGCAGTTATAGAAGCTCTACGACGACAAGGGGTACCTGGCGTATACGTGAAAATCATAAACAACATATACAAAGATTGCACAGCCACACTACTCCTACATGAGAAAAGCAGAGAAATCCCGATCGAGAGAGGTGTGAGACAGGGAGATACGATATCCCCGATGCTATTCACTGCATGTTTAGAGGAAATCTTTAAACGTCTAGACTGGGAAGAAAAGGGCATTCGAATAGATGGAGAATATCTCAGCAATTAAGATTTGCAGACGACATTGTACTCTTTAGCAATGATGGAGACGAACTACAAAACATGATAATGACCTAAACAGGGAAAGTATTAAAATTGGGTTAAAAATGAATAGGCAAAAGACCAAAGTTATGCTCAATAGCCTAGCTAAGGAACAGGAATTTACAATCGACAATGAACCTTACAATGTGTAAACGAATATGTATACCTGGGACAGTTAATAACAGGAACTCCCAACCACGAAAAAGAAATTCTCCGTAGAATAAGGATGGGCTGGAGCGCATTCGGAAGGAATTACGAAATCATGACTGGAAACTTACCGCTCTCACTAAAGCGCAAGTATTCAATCACTGTATCCTCCAGTACTAACGTACGGTGCAGAAACGTGGAGGATAACTAAAAGACTAGAGATGAAACTAAGGAGCGCGCAACGTGCAATGGAAAGAAAAATGATAGGGGTAACGCTAAGAGATAAAAAACGAGCGGAATGGATCAGAGAACAGACAGGAGTAGCCGATATTATTATATCAATTAAAAGAAAGAAGTGGACCTGGGCAGGACATGTCATGAGGAGAACAGATAACAGATGGACAGTAAGAGCGACGGAATGGATACCAAGAGAGGGAAAACGCAACAGAGGCAGGCAAAGGGTTAGATGGAGCGATGAAATTAAAAAGTTTGCGGGCGTAAGTTGAACCAACTCGCTCAGGAGAGGGTGGAGTGGAAATCGATGGGAGAGGCCTTCGTCCTGCAGTGGACCTAAATAGGCTGATGATGATGATGATGAAGGAGAATAGAGCGGGGGGAGGGAGGAGTGACGCATTGGAAGGATTGACGGCGTGCTGCGCATGCGTAATAGTGTCGCGGTGCTTCTTTAACGCGAAGCGTCTGTGCGACACCGTTTCTAACGCGGTGATTTTGCGGAAAGCCAGTCAAATGTGTATTCCTAAGTAAAATAGCCTGCAGATCGCGGTGATGCATGTATATATTGCCTCAAATAGACCGGAGGTAATTTTTTGAGCTGTATACTGTTAACATGTATGACCAGTCCAGCAGTTCTAGTAGCACAGTTTCTGTTAACCATCCGGTTGACTTGGCCGGTGATTGAATCGTGTGACAGAGATACAGACACACCGTCTAAGAGTTTAGCGACTTTGTAGCGCAAGCCCATCGTCTTTAATAATGGAAGAGGGTCAAGGTGGGTCCCGAACGGAACGTACAGCTCAGCGGATGTGACAAAGATGTTACGATTGAAAGAGTGCAGCTATGGCCTAAACTAATTCCAAACAAGAAGGTTGGCCATTGAGACAAGCCATCAGGCCAGCGTGTTCAAGCTCACCTGTCGTACGTGGGCTCTTCTCCTTCAGAGCTCACCCCTTCGTCCCTGCCGCCCTCCTGCAAGGTGCCAGAGCATCTGCTGAACCGTGGACATTCGTTAACGTGTGCCAATCGTGACGAACGCTAGGAACGCTTAACGAAAGGGGTAAAAAAAGGGGAGAGAGGACGTGCCTTTGAGGAGTCGGCAGCCGCCTTCGCTGTAGTGCGTTGTCCGCCGGGGTGGTGTAGTGGTTACGGTACTCGGCTGCCACCCAAAAACGCGGGCTCGAACCCGGCCTAGGCGGTCGCGTTTTCGATATAGGCGAAAATGGCAGAGGCATGTGTACTATGCGTTGGCAGTACACGTTAAAGAACCCCAGATGGTCTAAATTTTCGGACCCCTCCTCTGCGGCCTTTCTCTTCTCTCTGTCTCTTTCGCTCCCTTTCACCCATCCCCACAGACGCTTCGCCGTGTTCCCTACAATGGCTGCAGAAATTGCCTCCTTTCCTAACCGAACCACAATAATAATAATAATCCTCATCATCGCTGTAGTGCGCTGCATGCACGTTTATAATTTTCCTTGATTGCGAGTTTTCCGCTCAGGCGTAGTGATGTATTAAACGTATGTTTCTGCTTTACGTCGCCTCGTCTTCCATGCTAGCCCTTCTCTATGGTCAACATGGCAGCTTCATGCACTCGCTGCTGAATATTTGCCACGCTGCGCTACCGTGAAAAACCGGCTGGAAGCTACGGGATTTGGATCCGAGCCTCGACTACCATGCGGCAACTCGCAACTGGGAGCAGCGTTTGCGATGGCCTATGCGGATTCTTGGCTGCAAGGCGGTGAGTGTGGGACTTTTCTCTAGTGAGCTTTGCAAGGTTTTTTAAAGCGTTATAACAGAGCGGGTAATTCTAGCTATTCTATACGCCTTGTTGGGTTGCGGTAAAATAGTTTGTACAGTACGAGCACTACTGAACGCAGCCATGAGTCTGAAGTCGCTACATAAACCAGAGTTGTTGGAGCTTGCGACGGATTTGCGCCTGGGTGTTAGCGACGCACACTGGAAACAATAGTTGACCAAGGTTCTTAATATCATGGCTTGACCGGTACTTATCGTTTCAAAGCCATCTTTCCGATGTTATGTTAGTTTTTGCTTTGTAATGCTCTTGTGATAACGTTTATTTGAAGCCGCGAACACGTCTATGTCATATCAAATCTTTCTACCTGCATTTTTCGTTTGATGCTCATCACAATGGCTCTAGGTGATTTTTCAACAGTCGTGCTCATGCCAAATTTTGGCTCTGAAGGCTCAGGATGATGAGCTAGCGGAATGTCTTGAGGTTATCCGAGAGAAGAACGATGCAGAATGGGAGGCAAAAGACAGGAAAAGCAGAAACGTAAAGATGATCTTGAGGAGCGCAGACGTCAAGAATTTGAGCTCGAGGAAGAGAGACGTAAATTATCACGACAGCTCCACTATCCTGAAAGCTTGGAAGTTGCTAATCATGTGATGACGCGCTGGTGCTCTCCACAGGAAACATCATTCTCTGCTGACGGGCTTGTTTTACGTGGTCTCGACGGCTACGTTAGGCGCCGACAGCCAGGTGCATTAGCAGAAACTCGTTAGAATCGCTTCTGACACGACTACCATATACATACACTGGGTGCACGGCCTCCAGGATCGGTCCACACATGCACACACACTGTCTGCATTGCCTCCAGGATGAACCCACACAGTTTCTGTATACCGTGACCGTGAGAGTCGACGACAAATCTAGGTCTCAGGTGCTTCGCCCCTAAAATAAGCGTGAAGAAAGGGGCCCAGTGAACGGAAGGAGCGCGAGGGAAGGAACGCGCACGCGTACTTGAACTTGAAGCAATTCGAGCTTGAGATGGAACGCGTTCGAAGAGCAAGATGCAGAAGCGACGGATGCAGTGCTAGAGAGCGCGTAAGATAACAGGGCTAATGCGGCCATAAGGTCGGAGGGGGCGATGGTTTATTCTTGAATTTCAAGCGGCCGTGCGAGAAGCAAGAATTCTCTCGCGAGTTGTTGCCACAGTGCTTGCTAACGCTGTTGCCTGGCGAAGCAGCAGTAATCGCTCGCTTAAACAGGGAGGCAGCAGATAATTATGAGAAAGAGGAGTGTAGCTTGCTGAGGAAATATAGGCTCTCCGCGGAAGCGTTTTAGCAGAAATTCCGCGAAACGGAGAAAGGCAGATAGGAGTCATATACTGAGTTTGCGTATAAGCTCAGCCAAACATGGAGAGCGGTTCAAAGAAGAGAAGGCCTATGGTGATCACGCGAAAGTTGTTCAATGTATCGCACTTGAGCATTTTATAACAGGTTACCTTAAAACGTGAGATACTCGGTGGAAGATAGGCCAGATGTTGGCACGGTAGCAAGAGTAGCCGAGCTTGCCGAGGCGTTTGCGACGCGTCCTGCTCCCGAAGTAAACCTCGGTCGCAAAGGCGATTCCACTTTCAAGTACGGTAACGCGAGGAAAGTGCCCATCAAAGAGAAGCGCGGACCTGTATTTGAGAATAGCCCTAAGAGCAGTGTTTTCATGTCGGAAGAGACCCCTGAAATTAATGCAGAGCAGCAAAAGAAATTTCAAGCGAGGAGACCTTCTCTTTGCTACAGCTGGTCACCCACATAGCACAGTGCAGCGTAGACTAAGGAGGCCGAGATAACGTTTTTGTCCGCAGTGGAAACTCTGAGAGCATGAAGATGCTCGAATCGTAAATACGCGACCAAATGGGCAACTATGTCGCGTACTACAGGATTCCCCGGCTATTATGGACGTGGCTCACAGCTCTTACATGGAACCTGAGACGTTGACGTATAAGCGCGCGTGGATCGAACAGCCGTAGAAGCTAAATGCTTGTGTTCCGATTGCGAGAGTAACTTCAAAGGTCCTTACGGAACGCTCGAGATGGAAGCTGCGTGCCACGTACGCTTCCACCGCAGTACCGCTAACTATTTTCGAATAGGTGAGATCAGATTATCTGTGAGAAAGGTCTACTGCACGGGGAGGCTGGTGTAAGTGAGGTAACAACGAGCTCGAAAGCTCGTGCACTAGCTCCACAGGAACTCGATGAGACAGACGTTGGTAGCTGATGTGCATTGTAGATCGGAAACTCAGAAGAGAGTGTGAGAGCTCCTCTGTGTTGGAACCGCATGAGTGTACGGTCCACGGAAACAGTGAGGCGCCGGAACGGCATCAGGAGAA
>CM023482.1:30261762-30295549 GCA_013339685.2 Hyalomma asiaticum
TCAACAGAGCACAAGCAATCACTTACAGACAGTTGCAGACTCGTACGTACATCACACCTACGACACTCAGCAGGATCAATCCCGACTTTACTACTGTATGCCCACACTGTGGCCATGAGTATAACAACTTTGAACACATGCTCTGGCTGTGCCCTGCCAACGCGTGCACGGACTTTCCTGATCAGTCCTCCTGGGATTCAGCGCTTCGAACCACAGATTTCAATGCTAAACTCAAGGCTGTCCAGAGGGCCCGCGCCGTCGCTGAAGGACTCTGCCTACCGGCCCCGACCTGGGTGCAGCCGCCGGATTGATCGGCGGGGCCTCCGGCACAGCTTTCTTTCTCCTCCCGACCCCAAATAAAGTTCATACTCACTCACTCGCTGAGCTATGAAGGCGGTCGTCCCCCCGTCCACTTTATTGGGTGTTTGTGTACGTATTCTCCTGGGAGTGTTAGGCAGCGCCACTCATGGCCAAGGCAAGCCCACCGAAGGCAGCTTTCTCTTTTCGTCCAATTTAAGTCCTTTCTACTTTCTCCACAATTACAATACCACAAGTAACTTCCCCTATGCTTTCCTATGCTTCCTTGTCTGTTTGCTAATTAAGTTGTTTAATACGGATAAAGAACGAGCCCTTGACCCCTTCCCTTTTGTTATTTCATAGTTTGGGCCTCGTTGCGGCAGACGTGGTGCCTTAGGTAGCATGCGAGTGCTTATAGTGCAGCAGCCATCTCATCTAAATTCACGTTGTACGTGACGTCTCCTGGCAAGAAAGTGTCTTTCACACATGCCGCCACGGCTACGAGTGGAGCTGCCTAGCACTCCGAGGGTAATACCCAAAAACTACAAATACCCAAAAAAGTGGACGAAGGTGGAAGGGAGACGAGCGCCTTCGTAGCTCAGCGGTAGAGCAGCGGTTCCCACCGAAGGCAGGTTTGTGTTTTCGTTCACTTTAATTCCTTTCTACTTTCTCTACAATTACAATACCACAAGCAACTTCCCCTGTACTTCATTGTATGTTTAGCTCATTAAGTTTTTACAGTAAAGAAGGGAAGTAACACTTGCTAACTTAAGTTAGTAACTGCGTGGGTAGTCACAATCGCTACCCTTGCCTTTGTTAATTGCGGTTACTAGCACCGTGGTAATCAAGGAGGCTTTTTTTACCCTCTTTTGCGGTAACATAAGTGACAAACTGTTGCTACCACAAAAGTAGCCAGTAGTACTACTTTTATCTGAGAGCGCACTGCGTCTTCTGTTTTCAGTAACTGGAGCTATATTTGTGTCTGCCTGCATATTGTTTCAGTTATTTTAGCGCGTTTAATTGCCATATCTGCAAGAGACATGCCTCGATTACGCGTTCTGAATGAGCCATGATATAAGATTGCCGAAATACGATACTTATTCCCATCATGCTTTTCCTAAATTTCAAAAAATACTTGATATTTTCTAACGAAGTATTGAAGTATATCACATAGAATGGCGAGGTCGATACAACAGCAGAAAATTTTGAACGCCAGGATAGACGTATGGCTGAGGCATCGCAATTATTAGAATTCCTCCTACCTTTCAGGGGCACAAATTGATGTCACTGCCTGCGAAAGTTAGGATGGCCCGTAGGCGTGTCGGCTAGGACACTATTGCTCGCATGGCAGGAAGAACAATCAGTTCGTTCTCTTGAAATGTCGTAACACTTCTTTCAGGTAGTGCGCATGTATATTTGGAAGGTTTCCGGCATTTTTATTTAGCGATAAGTGCTGTTTTATAAATCCTCGAACGTTCTACATGAAAAGAGGTTCCACTTAAAGATAATTTCTCATTTTATGGTTTCTCGTTTCATTTCAACATAAACCGCAACACAAACCTTAATATCCTAAGTGGCTTCAGAAAACCTCGCAGAGGTGCAATACGCACGCTGTGGTCGATCACTTGAGACGCGTGGCTTGCCCTGGGAGCTTCACCGCGTGTTTTCAAGAAAACGTTGAGTCTCGCAAGAAAGAATCTGGGGCCGGATTCACAAAACTCACTTACGAGAAAATTTTCGCGTAAGAGAAATTTTTCTGCGTAAGTGGATTCACGAAGCGAAGAAAACGTCGTAAGAGGACGTGGTTCTCACATCGGCCGCTGCAATAGCGAGCGCTGGGGTTGCCGATTAATATATCAGCGATAGTGATGCATTTGCGACGCAGGCGAAAAAGACTCGTAAGTGGATTCACGAAGCGAAAATGGTTGCAAAAACACCGTAGCTCACAGGAACTCCTAAGAGTGGTCCGGAGCACTCGTACGAGCAACATGGTGGCGTTGGAACGGGCCACCGCGGCGGGTATTTGGGTGCCGTAGGTAATACAAAAAAAATTATGGCCATACAAGCTGGCTGATGATTGCCGCGTATGTACAAGGCTCACAGCCTTGAGGTTGCTGTTGCGATTCTCTCTTACGCATTGGGCAATCTTGCCACTAGCACTTGTCCAGTAAGCTTGTTGTTGGAGTTATTAGAGGTGCCTATTGGGTATTTGCAGCAAAAAACTTATGCATGCAAATGCTTGCGATTGGATGAAAAATGAAGAGTTGCGTGAATGGTGCTTGATGCCAAAATCGGTGCGGTGTATGGTCAATATTTTTTACCTTGTTTTTGTTGCGCCTCCCAATAACGCGTACAAGCTGTGTTACCAGTTGCAGCATTGGTCGCACATGTACCACGATAAGGAAACGGACAAAATTCTGTCGCACACTATTGGAATGGAAGTTGAACAGTAGGCTCCAGTCAGCCATTCACGAAATCCTTATGTCGTTTACAGCTTCTCTAGCTGCAGTGGTCTTTATTATTTCCCAATAGGAACGCTCACCCAAATGCTGCTTCCGCTGTACATTATAGGCTGATTTACTGAAAACCTATTGCTTCAACATATCCGAACATACAAGATATGTGTGATTTTGCGCATAAACTAAGAAATAAATTGAGTTTAATAGACATTCACTGTCCGTAAAAAAATGGAAAGGTTTCGCTATGGCAAATACTTAGGACGGAATGCAAGCGCCTAAAATGCACGCGAAAGCCTATGCTACTGCAGTGTAATATCACCTCGACTGCACTCGCGCATTTGAGAATTAGTTTCTTTTTAATTGGACATCAGAGTCTCAGCAAAAGGCCACTTCGTCCCTTGAGGTGCGTATTGCGGCTGGAATGTTAACCTAACCGAAGTTATCGCGTAGTGATATGCCGTGCATCACATCCAAGCCTACGCCAGGCATCATAAATATCGTAGCACGACGACAGCAGACGACGGTTTGAGCGAGAGGCCAAGCATGTGATTGGTTAGAACGAGGTAACTCTCTAAAGCAGGCCATTTTATGACGTCACTAAAATGATGTCACTCACTTCTTTCACCGCGCATTTCTGTGGTGGCCGTCACATTATCCCCCTCGCACATAGGAGAATTTGTCATATCACGGTAAAGAACGCGTAAGTATTCTTTAAGAGCTCTCTTAAGGCGAAAACATCATCATGGCGACGTAAACATAGTATGTGGGTGCTGCTTCATGGTAACGTTTCTTGCTTGAGCTCCTTTACGATTCCATGGGATGTGTTGTTAATGCCGTCGCTTTTTCGGTGCGTGGAAGTTTTGTGAAAACCATCGCCAGTGTCTTCATTTGAGCGGTGAACCGTATTGAAGCCTCTGCCTTTGTGCCCGTGAACAGGGAACCGTGGTCAGTGTGCTGCCGTGGACTCACATTTAGGAATCCTGCATTATGTGTTTGAAGACTGGTCAGTTCGTTCGCCTTGCTTTGTGGTCGTTTGTTTTTGTGGCGTACGCCGTTTCCCATCGACTGTGTTTGGGCGCGTTACTTCAAGGATAACTCGGTTGTTATGTTGCCGCTCATAAGGCGATCGCACAGAAGGCACGGCGTAGCACCGTACGCTATACAAAGCTTCTCTCTCGGCTCTCTTTCTGCATGGTCTTTGACTCTGCAATTATCAACGGAAAGCAAACGGCTTCCATTGAGCGACTGGTCTTCCACGATGGCCCCCAGGGGTTCCTGTTATGAGACCCTTCCCTTTCGCTGAACCCGGCTTGAGGAAGATCGGCCAACGCGTGGGAAGGTGAGGCGGGCAAACATGTCATGCCCTCCGCAGTCGCTCGGGGGGGGGGGGGTTGCGGCTGCGCGACCGTGCTTGTCTTCTCAGTGGCCGGTTCGGGGAAGAGCGGCATGCGCTTTCGGCGCGCCGACTGGAACGAAGGGTTGAGTTGCAACAATGCACGGTCCGAATGCAGGAAAAGCGAGGACACGTATCGTTTCCCGGAACCCACTTTACGACAGTCACCGGGGGTTCGACTGGATGAGCGTGGGAGATGGCGCGAATGCCGCAGGGCTGCTACGATACCGATATTTCGATTGTGAGAATGTCTAAGAGCGCGTGATGAGGAGAGGGAGAGCCATGATGGGAAGGAATGCCAAAATGCCTCTTTAAACTGCAAAGACGCTGCTGTCGGGATTAGGGACAGCCCACTAGGGAGTGGCTTAATCTGAGGATAAACAGATTGGATGACAGAAGGTTGAGGCGGACCAGCAGTGGCCACCTCCCCTCTTTCTTTGTTACCGTAAGGTACTAAAGACTGGACGGGATTCGTTTCCCTTCAGTCTAGGCTGTAATCACTTAACTGATCGATCAGTAAGACTCCGTACGATGCAACTTCTGTCTGGGCCGTAACCACTCGGTGGTCGAACAGTGAGACTAAGGTTCGTTGTATGTAGAAACAGTGTTCTAGGCTCTAACTTAAGAAAAGTTAAGTAGAAGAGTAAGACGCTGTGATGTCTATGTTATCATCAGTGTGCTTCGGCAAGATGTACATATGACTGTAAATATTTCGCTGCAATATACCTTGCAAGTTCATTACCTCCAACCTTGCCTCCTGCTTCATCGACGTCGATCATCTCCTTGACGGGACATTCAATCCACATCAAGGAGAAAACGAACAAGGAAAACATAACTGGCGCAGTCGGACAGGGATCGGCGAGCTCTACAGCACCAGACACTGGACCAGTGCCGAGGAGACCGAGGGGCAAGGCATCCGTCAGCCACCAGCGGCAACGTCGAGACGATCCCACAGCAGCCAACTCCGGCACCGTGGAAGAGATCCGAGGAACGACAGTGCATACAGCAAAGGGTGAGCAGGATTTCTTGCGTTTTTCTCTATGTTGGCATGGCAGTTTATGTGTAGAGCACATGGTGAGAACACGCGGGGGTGCTGAAACAATGGAGTCTAATGGAGATGAAGGTGCGAGTGCGGTAGCAATGGATCGAGTCGAGAGCCATCAAATCATGGTATTCTAAATTCTGATCAGTCAAATGAGGCGAGAGTGCCTACTCAGAGGCAAGAATCGATGCAGCAGGCATCTCAGGTTTTGCCGAATTCAAGTGAAACGAGAACGCTCGAACTTGAAATTCAAAGCTCATCTCCAGATTGAGTACGAAAAGCTATTGCAAACTAGAATGAACGCGGAACGTCTCAATGGCACGTTGTCCAACTCTGGGTCGGAGACGGGCGATCGGGGGCGACGGTGTTTCGATTCTGTCCAGCAATGTGCAAAAGTGCTGAAAGGGTTCCGCCTGCCGAGTGACGCGGATGTGCCATTATGGTTTGAGGAAGTAGAAAAACTATTTGCTACTTACCAAGTACCGTATGAGAGTCGCGTGCATTTGGTTATACCAGCACTAACTGAACGAGTTCGTTACTTACTGCGTAACCTCAACTCTGAAGAGAGTGCAGATTACGAGGCAGTTAAAGCAGCAGTACTGACGGAACTGAAGCTTTCTCCGGCAGAGTATCTGCAGAGGTTCGAAAGAGCGGTAAAGCGGAAGGAAGAGACGTGGGCGCAGTTCGCGTCCCGCGTGAAAACTTATTTCTCCTACTACCTTCAAGTGAGAGAGGCCGACACGGTAGAAGTGATTGCAGAACTCATGGTTGCTGACCGTATAAAATCGGGCCTTAGCACGGAGGGTCTTGAGTATGTGAGACTAAGAGAAGGCGAGGGATGGCTTAGGCCAACTGAGATCGCTAAAGTGCTGCAAACTTTCGAACAAGCGAAAGGAAAAGGGCGTGCTTCAAAGCAACCAACTGTAGAAATGGGGCAGAAGCCGGCGACACGAGTAGAGAAAGGGGCTCTGAAGTGCCACTTATGTCACGGCTCAGGCCATTTCGCTAAAGAGTGCCCGAAGTCTAGTGATAAGGAGAGCAACCCGAAGAAGGCTACCGAGCCAAAGCGGAAGGTCCAAAGGGTAACGTTATCCCACGAGATGGAAACTGAAATACCTGATGGAGTACTTAGCGCAAAGGTGAAGTCTCTGAAGCACGAGGGTGAAGGCACAAATAAACTGCAGTTAATTCCCGTATCATGTGCAGGTATATCCGCAGATGCAATTTTGGATACAGGGAGTGAAATAACTGTCTTTCGGGAGAGTCTGCTTCCGAGAAGTTTAGTAGAGCCATCTGGCAAGGTGAGGTTGGTGTCTGCTTTTGGTAAAACTATCGAGGCAAGGCTAGCTACGTTGCCGGTCAAATTAAATAGCCCGCGAGAGGTTACGGAGCCTCAGAGCGTCGACCTACTCTGCGCGTTAACTGATGAGCTCGTCGAGGGCACAGATTGTTTGTTGACCGAGGAAGATTGGAAACTTTTGTCGAAGGCCAGCAGCCCTCTGGCACCCTGTCGAGCACCGGCCGAGCCTGCTCCCGAGGCAGAACAAGCAGTAGAGAAACCAAAGGTCGTGGCATGCAACGTTACTTTGGAGAAGAAAGACGTTTCCGGCGAAGATGCGCAAATTGATGAAGAAAGGGAGGCATCATTAGGCCAGAGAGAAAGCCCCGCTAAGTATTTACAGCAACTTAAGGAGCAGCTCGAGACGGCCGCTAATATTGCTGAGCTAACTAGTGCAACTCATCAGGAGAGTTACGCCAGCGCCTATAATCGCAGCACCAGGCTCAAAGCTTTTAACGTTGGCGACCAGGTTGTGGTTTTCGACAATGATCGGAATTGTAAGATGTCACCTAAATGGCTAGGCCCATTCACAGTGGTTGGACGTGAGCGCGAACACTCTTACCGCGTTGAAACATCTGAGGGAAAGGTGAAAAGTGTCCACGCCAACAACATTCGACCTTACTATACAAGGGTCAGTCATATTGGGATAGTCTTCGATGAGGACCATGATTTTGGGGAGGTGGAATATGCTCCACAACCAACCACTATAAAGCGGGAAGAGCTAGTGCTAACGAGCGAGAAGGTTGCTCACCTTGATGCTGACGCGCAGGCGGAAATACAGGCGGTGTTCCAAAGACATTGCACACTCTTTGACGGCACTCCGGGTATAGCGAAGGTAGACGAACATAGGATAGAAATAGAACCAGGCCACCAGCCAAAAAAGGTGTTTCCTTATCGGGTGCCGGAACTATTAAAGAAGGAATTCAGCCGGCAAGTTGACGAACTTTTGACTTGGAAGTTGATCTACCCCACGGAGAGTGAGTTTGCACACCCCGTAGTATGCGTCGGAAAAAAGGATGGGACTATCCGCATGTGTGTGGACTACAGGGCGTTAAATGCCGTCACCAAAGCGGATGCGTTCCCTATGATGAATCCTCAGGAATTGATTTTCCGAGTAGGCAGAGCGCAGTTCATTACGGTAGTGGACCTTAGGCGCGGGTACTGGCAGGTACCGATGGAAGAGAAGAGTCAGAAATTCACCGCGTTTGTAACGCACGAGGGTCAGTACGCATGGAAAGTGATGCCTTTCGGGCTAAAAAATTCCGCGGCAACCTTTTAAAGAATGGTGAATAAACTCTTGTCGCAACATCAAATGTATGCCACGGCATACCTTGATGATATTGCTATTATTTTAGCACTTGGGAGGAGCACTTAAAGCATCTCGACATTATTCTTAATGTCTTAGAGAAGGCGGGACTGAAAGCCAGTCCGGAGAAGTGTCAGATTGCGCGATCCCATATACATTACCTGGGGCATATTGTCGGTTCAGGGACACACGCACCAGACCCTGAAAAAATAGCAGCGATTAAGAACCTGGTACCACCGCGCACCAAAAAGGAACTACGCAGCCTGTTAGGACTATGCGGTTACTATCGCGAGTACGTCCGAGGATATGCAGAGGTGACGAGCCCGCTCACGCTGTTAACAAAGAAAGCGGTACCTAATAAGATACCCTGGCCGGAGGAAGCTCAGGCAGCATTTGAGATGCTCAAACAATCTTTGTGCGAGGTCGTGGCGCTAAACACCCCAGAGCCATCTCAGCCCTACTGGCTTTTCACAGACGCCTCAGCTACGGCGGCGGGAGCATGTTTGGCGCAAATGTCAGCTGAGGGAGAAGAGAAGCCTATCGCCTTTGCAAGCCACCGCTTCTCACCGACCCAGATGCGTTGGTCGACAATTGAGAGGGAAGCGTTCGCAATAATATGGGCCTTAAAGAAGTTTGACTACTGGCTTTTCGGTGCCATAGTAAACGTCGTTTCCGACCACAATCCGCTGTCGTACCTTACAACTTCTACTCCGCACGGGGCGAAATTGACAAGATGGGCGCTGGCTTTACAGCGATATCATGTCTCGGTACAACATCGGAAGGGTATATGTAACGGGAATGCGGATGCATTATCGAGGCTCCAGAATAGTTTGTGGAAGCCATCAGAATAACAGTGCCATGCCAACTGAGGGGGGGACGTGAATGTTCCTGCCCACTCGCTGCTGTATATTGTGGACTGTGTGATTGACAATCCAAGAAACAGACACTAGTGATCTTACTGCTTGAAGCAGCAATGGTGTGCTTGATCGTTTAGCATGTATTTGTTTTCGTTTCTTGTATTCTCCTGTCGTGTTGTCTCGCAATTGTGTTTGATGTTTGTGTATACTGTTGTATGCTTAGAAAGTCCAGTGACCTAATCGCGGCAGTGATTTATCGTACCACTGAGCGTAGAACAGCCCAGCGTACTCTTAAGGGGGGACGTGTTATGTTGCCGCTCATAAGGCGATCGTGCAGAAGGGACGGCGTAGCACCGTACGCTATACAAAGCTTCTTTCTCGGCTCTCTCTCTGCATGGTCTTTGACAGCAATTATCAATGGAAAGCAAACTGCTCCCATTGAGCGGCTGGTCTCCCACGCTGGCCCCCAGGGGTTCCTGGTACGAGACCCTTCCCTTTCGCTGAACGTCGCTCGGGGGGGGTCGCGGCTGCGCGACCGTACTTGTCCCCTCAGTGGCCGTTTCGGGGAAGAGCAGCTCGGACGCGTAGGAAAAGAATGCATGAGAAGTGCGCCGTCGCTCGAAGCGACAATGCGCTTGGCCCAACCAATTCTTTAACGACCGGCATGCGCTCTCGGCGCGCCGACTGGAACAAAGGGTTGAGTCGCAGCAGTGCAAGGTCCGAACTGCGGGAAAGGCGAAGACACGCTGTGTTTCCTGGAACGACAGGGTTCGACTGGATGAGCGTGGGAGATGGCCCGAATGCCGCAGGGCTGCTACGATACCGATATTTCGATTGTGAGAATATCTGAGAGCGTGGGATAAGGAGAGGGAGAGCCATGATGGGAAAGAATGCCAAAATGCCTGTTTAAACTGCAAAGACGCTGCTGTCGGGATTAGGGACAGCCCACTAGGGAGTGGCTTAATCTGAGGATAAACAGATTGGATGGCATCAGGTTGAGGCGGACCAGCAGTGGCCACCTCCCCTCTTTCTTTGTTACCGTAAGGTACTAAAGACTGGACGGGATTCGTTTCCCTTCAGTCTAGGCTGTAATCACTTAACTGATCGATCAGTAAGACTCTGTACGATGCAACTTCTGTCTGGGCCGTAACCACTCGGTGGTCGAACAGTGAGACTAAGTTCGTTGTATGTAGTAACAGTGTTCTAGGCTCTAACTTAAGAAAAGTTAAGTAGAAGAGTAAGACGCTGTTGATGTCTATGTTATCATCAGTGTGCTTCGGCAAGATGTACATATGACTGTAAATATTTGCTGCAATATACCTTCAAGTTCATTACCTCCAACCTGCCTCCTGCTTCATCGACGTCGATCATCTCCTTGACGGGACTTCAATCCACATCAAGGAGAAAACGAACAAGAAAAACATAACTGCAACCAACTGTAGAAATGGGGCAGAAGCCGGCGACACGAGTAGAGAAAGGGGCTCTGAAGTGCCACTTATGTCACGGCTCAGGCCATTTCGCTAAAGAGTGCCCGAAGTCTAGTGATAAGGAGAGCAAACCGAAGAAGGCTACCGAGCCAAAGTGGAAGGTCCAAAAGGTAGCGTTATCCGACGAGACGGAAAGTGAAATACTTGATGGAGTACTTAGCGCAAAGGTGAAGTCTCTCAAACACGAGGGTGAAGGCACAAATAAACTGCAGTTAATTCCCGTATCATGTGCAGGTATATCCGCAGATGCAATTTTGGATACAGGGAGTGAAATAACTGTCTTTCGGGAGAGTCTGCTTCCGAGAAGTTTTGTAGAGCCGTCTGGCAAGGTGAGATTGGTGTCTGCTTTTGGTAAAACTATCGAGGCAAGGCTAGCTACGTTGCCGGTCAAATAAATAGCCCGCGAGAGGTTACGAAGCCTCAGAGCGTCGACCTACTCTGCGCGTTAACTGATGAGCTCGTCGAGGGCACAGATTGTTTGTTGACCGAGGAAGATTGGAAAGTTTTGTCGAAGGCCAGCAGCCCTCTGGCACCCTGTCGAGCAACGGCCGAGCCTGCTCCCGAGGCAGAACAAGCAGTAGAGAAACCAAGGGTCGTGGCATACAATCTCACTTTGGAGAAGAAAGACGTTTCCGGCGAAGATGCGCAAATTGATGAAGAAAGGGAGGCATCATTAGGCCAGAGACAAGAGTTCCGCAAAGTGCAGTTGGGTGACACTATGCTAAAGAAATGTTGGGAAGATACGCGTAGTGGGAAATCCGGCATGTTCATTTCAGACGGACTGTTATACCACTGCGACTCAATAGCAGGCAGTCGAGTGAGTCAGCTAGTTGTCCCCAAAGATAAGCGCACTGAGGTGATGCACTTAGCCCATGAGTCGCTATGCGGGGGGCATCTGGGGCCAAGGAAAACAAGAGCTCGCATTAGGTATAATTTTTTTTTGGCCAGGTATGGCGAAGGAGATATTAGAGCATTGTCGTTCGTGCCATCAATGTCAAATTCGGTCAGACAGGCGTCGCACAGATAAACTGCCTATAACTCCGCTCACTAGACCCGAGCACCCTTTCCAAGTTGTCATGTAGATGTGGTCGGACCCCTGGACGCACCGTCAGCGAGAGGGCATAAGTACGCGCTGTGCTTAGTGGACCTTTGCACGAGGTGGCCGGAGGTGGTTCCACTGCGCTCTTTGACCGCTAAGGCGACTTGTGATGCACTGATTGAGATATTCAGTCGCACAGGCGTTCCGGAGATGATCTGCTCCGATCAGGGCACTAATTTCAAATCTCAGCTCACGCAAACGATGATGGAGAAATTAGGTTGCACGCCAAGATTCTCAACCCCAGAACACCCAGAGAGTAATGGAGTTGTAGAGAGGTGGAACCGAGGACTGAAAAACATGTTGTATCATGTCATTCAGAGAGACTCCAAGAATTGGGACAAATTGATCCCAATGGTTTTATGGGCTTATCGGCAAGTTCCCCATGAGGTAACCGGAGTAGCTCCGTTTCGTCTATTGTATGGAAGGAATCCCACGCGACCGCTTCTAATACTGCAGAGGACGTGGACGGGAGAAATGCCGGTACTCGCAACATTGAGAGAAAGCCCCGCTAAGTATTTACAGCAACTTAAGGAGCAGCTCGAGACGGCCGCTAATATTGCTGAGCTAACTAGTGCAACTCATCAGGAGAGTTACGCCAGTGCCTATAATCGCAGCACCAGGCTCAAAGCTTTTAATGTTGGCGACCAGGTTGTGGTTTTCGACAATGATCGGAATTGTAAGATGTCAACTAAATGGCTAGGCCCATTCACAGTGGTTGGACGTGAGCGCGAACATTCTTACCGCGTTGAAACATCTGAGGGAAAGGTGAAAAGTGTCCACGCCAACAACATTTGACCTTACTATACAAGGGTCAGTCATATTGGGATAGTCTTCGATGAGGACCATGATTTTGGGGAGGTGGAATATGCTCCACAACCAACCACTATAAAGCGGGAAGAGCTAGTGCTAACGAGCGAGACGGTTGCTCACCTTGATGCTGACGCGCAGGCGGAAATACAGGCGGTGTTCCAAAGACATTGCACACTCTTTGACGGCACTCCGGGTATAGCGAAGGTAGACGAACATAGGATAGAAATAGAACCGGGCCACCAGCCAAAAAAGGTGTTTCCTTATCGGGTGCCGGAACTATTAAAGAAGGAAGTCAGCCGGCAAGTTGACGAACTTTTGACTTGGAAGTTGATCTACCCCACGGAGAGTGAGTTCGCACACCCCGTAGTATGCGTCGGAAAAAAGGATGGGACTATCCGCATGTGTGAGGACTACAGGGCGTTAAATGCCGTCACCAAAGCGGATGCGTTCCCCATGATGAATCCTCAGGAATTGATTTTCCGAGTAGGCAGAGCGCAGTTCATTACGGTAGTGGACCTTAGGCGCGGGTACTGGCAGGTACCGATGGAAGAGAAGAGTCAGAAATTCACCGCGTTTGTAACGCACGAGGGTCAGTACGCATGGAAAGTGATGCCTTTCGGGCTAAAAAATTCCGCGGCAACCTTTCAAAGAATGGTGAATAAACTCTTGTCGCAACATCAAATGTATGCCACGGCATACCTTGATGATATTGCTATTTTTTCTAGCACTTGGGAGGAGCACTTAAAGCATCTCGACATTATTCTTAAGGTCTTAGAGAAGGCGGGACTGAAAGCCAGTCCGGAGAAGTGTCAGATTGCGCGATCCCATATACATTACCTGGGGCATATCATCGGTTCAGGGACACATGCACCAGACCCTGAAAAAATAGCAGCGAATAAGAATCTGGTACCACCGCGCACCAAAAAGGAACTACGCAGCCTGTTAGGACTGTGCGGTTACTATCGCGAGTACGTCCGAGGATATGCAGAGGTCACGAGCCCGCTCACGCTGTTAACAAAGAAAGCGGTACCTAATAAGATACCCTGGACGGAGGAAGATCAGGCAGCATTTGAGATGCTCAAACAATCTTTGTGCGAGGGCGTGGCGCTAAACACCCCAGAGCCATCTCAGCCCTACTGGCTTTTCACAGACGCCTCAGCTACGGCGGCGCGAGCATGTTTGGCGCAAATGTCAGCTGAGGGAGAAGAGAAGCCTATCGCCTTTGCAAGCCACCGCTTCTCACCGACCCAGATGCGTTGGTCGACAATTGAGAGGGAAGCGTTCGCAATAATATGGGCCTTAAAGAAGTTTGACTACTGGCTTTTCGGTGCCATAGTAAACGTCGTTTCCGACCCAAAATCCGCTTTCGTACCGTACAACTTCTACTCCGTACGGGGCGAAATTGACAAGATGGGCGCTGGCTTTACAGCGATATCATGTCTCGGTACAACATCGGAAGGGTATATGTAACGGGAATGCGGATGCATTATCGAGGCTCCAGAATAGTTTGTGGAAGCCATCAGAATAACAGTGCCATGCCAACTGAGGGGGGGACGTGAATGTTCCTGCCCACTCGCTGCTGTATATTGTGGACTGTGTGATTGACAATCCAAGAAACAGACACTAGTGATCTTACTGCTTGAAGCAGCAATGGTGTGCTTGATCGTTTAGCATGTATTTGTTTTCGTTTCTTGTATTCTCCTGTCGTGTTGTCTCGCAATTGTGTTTGATGTTTGTGTATACTGTTGTATGCTTAGAAAGTCCAGTGACCTAATCGCGGCAGTGATTTATCGTACCACTGAGCGTAGAACAGCCCAGCGTACTCTTAAGGGGGGACGTGTTATGTTGCCGCTCATAAGGCGATCGTGCAGAAGGGACGGCGTAGCACCGTACGCTATACAAAGCTTCTTTCTCGGCTCTCTCTCTGCATGGTCTTTGACAGCAATTATCAATGGAAAGCAAACTGCTCCCATTGAGCGGCTGGTCTCCCACGCTGGACCCCTTGTGGCATGCCAATTTTCGTATGCATCCCGTTAACGAAATGCGTGGAATGTACATCATGTCCCTCATGACACGCATATCATGATTTTCATGCTGTGACCTGCCAGTGATGTACCCCATGCAGTCATGTTGTAGCATACCAATTTTCGTATACATCCCATTACCGAAACGGCCAGGATGCACCAAGACCGTTGCATACAAATCATGTCACTCATGACATGCATGTCATGATTTTCGTGTTATGACCTGTCATTTATGTTTCTCATGTCATGTTATGGCATGCCAATTTCCGTCTACGTCGCATTAACGAAACGCGTGGCATGTACGTAAATCATGTCGCTCATGACATGCATGTCATGATTTTCATGTGATGACCTGTCATTTACGTTCGCCATGCAGTCATATTCTGGCATGAAATTTTTATATACATCCCATTAACGAGACGACCAGGACAGCACCAAGACTGTGACATGTAAATCATGCCACTCATGACATGCATACCATGATTTTCATGTTATGACCTGCCATTTATGTTCGCCAGGCAGTCATGTTGTGCCATACCAATTTTCGCATACATCCCATTAGCGAAACGGCCAGGAGAGCACCAAGACCGTGGCATGTAAATCATGCCGCTCATGACATGCATATCATGATGTTCATGCTATGACCTGTCACTTATGTTCGTCATGTAGCCATGATGTGGCATACCAATTTTCGTAAACATCCGATTAGCGAAACGGCCAGGAGAGCACAAAATCGTAGGCGGCTAGATAGATAGATAGATAGATAGATAGATAGATAGATAGATAGATAGATAGATAGATAGATAGATAGATAGATAGATAGATAGATACGCTGAAACTCGCCGAAGTTCGCTAAGAAAGGTTTTGCATTTAATAAAGCAACACTTTCCTTTATAACCATTTGTTTTGGTATGTAAAATGACCGGACAATCCCTTTAAAGGTAGAGCGGCTTTACGGGCATTGCCTATAGCGCTGCATGAACGCGGAGGCTGTTGTGGAACGCGCCCACGCACTGCATTTAGTGGTTTCCCGGTGAGCCACGCAGTCGCGCTCTGGCTGTGGCGGTTGGTGTGAAATGGGCTGCACCAGACTGTGCGTGCCAGTCAGGTAACTGACGGCGTTCTCTTCTTAATGTAAGCCATCCACCTACGAATAAAATAGTCTCAGCCAGTTCTTTCTGAATCATGGGCAGCGCGACTGGTGGAAGTGCGTCGCCTTAAGTTGCTGGTGAACGAGCTGCCCGAGTATAGGCCCAACGCCGCTGACTTCATGTGTATACATACATACATACATACATACATACATACATACATACATACATACATACATACTTACATACATACATACATACATACATACATACATACATGTCTCTCTTAAATTGTTAGCCTCAACTTATCGAGAAATCAAAACACCTAAGCAGCGGCGCTCAGAATTCGCATTATGCATTATTGTATTCGTCAGTAAACTTTTTAACTGGATTTGTGAAATAAAGGTACAAACAAACCGCCTATGAAAGAATTCCTTACTTGTGAGTTTCATTCCAGCTTCTTCGAATGGGATTACTCGAAACGATGGCCTTGAAACTTGCCATAAGGCAGTGCGTATATGGTTGCATGTGATAAAATTTCTCGATACACTTGCCTTGAATGCGTCGCGCAAAGACTGCTTGATCCTCAAAGCTCGCCCTCCAGTCCTGCAGAGCAGAAATGTAGCTAGCCATATGTGGCGCAGTGCTAGCGGCCCCTACACTGTGAGATTGCGAATTGGTGTCGCTCATTACACCAGGGTTCTCTCTCTTGCTAGCGCATGCCTACCCACTAAATATAAACGCGTACAAACCACATTTAACGGCGATAGCGCAATGCAATCGATTCCTATCACAATAAAATGCCGGGTGTTAATAAACTAGCAATTGGGATCTGGTTCAAGACATATTGCAATATGTGATGGCTCCTCAATTTATATATGGAAGCACAGCCCTATCAGAAAAATCACCATGATGGGCGCTGGAAAATATGGTGGTTATGGTGGAAATAATGTTGGGCAAGCTGGAAAAGATGGTGGTTATGGTGTACGATGCAGGGAAATGGTGGGCGGCATGGTGTACGGAAGGTGGGTAAAGTGGAAACGATGACGGGCAATGTTGGGAAGAACTGGCAGGCTGCTTCCACCATCGTGAAAATGCTGGGAAGCAGCGGGCAGGCGACGAGGGTGGTATAAACGATGGTGGCACATGGTGTACAATCCTGGAAACTTTTGCCCACCATTAGTGTCACGCTAGAAAGCAGTGGGCGATGTGGTGGGTATACTGCGAAAGATCATTGAAGGCAATATGCTATGCTGAAGAGAACCGTATTTTGCAAATTAAGACTTAATGGAGAGCTCAAGTTAGGGTGGCTGTGATAAGCGTCACATTGAAAGCAGCGGATAACAAATGTGTCATGAATCATTGCGTATATGCTTATCGAAGTTTCTTGTTAGCACTCTTTTTCTTGTTCTTTTATGAAAATATCTAACTGCGATTAATGGCAGTGTTATTAGTGCTTTCGTCCAATGCTACGTTATCAATAAAGTGGCAGCTTGGGCGAGTTGGTGATACAGCTAATCGGTATGGTGCACAGCGCAGGAAAAAAATACAAAAACGAGGGCACTTACAACAAAATGCAGCAAGTCTATCCTCGTTTTTCGTTTTCTTTTTTTCCTGCGCTGTGTACCATGCCTACTACGTTGTCCTCTTCTTCGCTTTTCTTTTTGTTTTTTGCTTGTAGCAATCAATATTTGTACTACCACCACACGCACGCCTCAACCGTATTGATTGCTAAATAACATAATTTTGGCTGCAGCTGATAATGCACAGAATATGCGCTACAGGGCAACTGTGTACTGTTGCGCATGCAATCTGGCGTTACACATGCAACGTGCGGAACACGTTGGACCGAGGCCGAGGAAAACGCCGCGAAATGCAAGCTCGCATAAGTTACGGAATCTGCAGAGCTTACGGCAAATTCCAATTGCAGGATGGTATGTAAATTAAATACTACATTGTGTTTGCAGTTTTTAGCCTCAGAGCATTTGTTTCTGTATTTCCTTACACTGAAAACATCACAACTGGTCTGAAATTTTGAAACCGAAACCGCAACCCGTGGTGTCGCCACCATCGCGCTACTGCTGTTTTTTTTTTTTTCCAAACATGGCGGCGCGCTGTGGATGTCGTGTTCAACGTGGGGGCGATATTTGTTTTCGTATGGACGATTTCTGGTTGCGCTGCATCTCGGTGTATGTTTAGCGTTGTGCTCATTAGCTCCAGTGGACCTTCTTGAGCCAGTGTGAGGTGCGGTGTGCGATAGACTGAGAAGCAGCAGCCGGCAGCGTCGACACCTCGGAGATCCTTTGTTGACGTCCATTCGCCGAGGGACGTGAGTCGTCGCGACATCGTCTTTCCGTGTGTACGCGATCAGTGAGAAGTAGTGCCGGAATGCTTTCCACGTTCCGTGATGTGTGTTCCTAGGAAATGCCTTCTCGTTCGCACACATCGAGGGTCGGCACATCGCTTCTCGACCTACGGACGAACGACGCGGCTCGGCACAGCGCCTCAAGGCCGTCGGAGGACGCAAACTGGAATCAGCATGTTTCTTAACTAAGGTAGGTGGCTGTGAATGCTGCGCTTTGTGCCTTGTCATTGTTGTGTGCGCTCTTTACAGCAAAGGAAATCGAGTAGCGTGGTGCAGAGTGGGGTGCCAGTGGCGTTAAATTGGCGTGTGCACGATGTCTGTGCAGAGCTTAGTCGCAACAATTGCGAAGTGCTGGTCCGCCCGCGCTATCGTACGTGAACATTCCATGAAAGGGAGCATAAAATTGTCGCCACGAACATGATCGTCTTGCTTTTTATACGTGTAACTACATGACTCGCGAAACGTGTCTATTGCTGTGGTTATCGGTGATGTATGCAAGCGTTTGTGCATTTACTGCCATTTTAGGGCTGCAAACAACTGCGATCCAAACTCATTATGCAGGTATAAAAATGTGTTAGCTGCTATTAAAAAGGACAAAACTGATGAAGTTCGAACACATGACAGTAACAATAGGAATAAATTGTAACAGCTGATATGATATGTGAATCTGTAAACAGCAACAGCATGACGAAGCTTTTTTTAAGGCAGTTTTTATAGCTGGCCAGCTCGGGAGCCATGCATCGCTATGCGAAGATAGCGTTCACTACTGCCTACCTCTGCAATTCTTCACATTTGTCACTGATAGAAATGATAGATATTGAATATCTGTCAATGAAAGTTTCTCTGAAATAAATCTTCCCTGAATTTCTTTGCATCACGAAGGCAAGACGAATGGAATTATGGCAACAAAAAGCTGAGCTAGTCTGTATGAATTCATGACTAAGTAAGGCAGGCGAACACTGACCATGAGAAGTAGACAACACAAATGCTGACGAAAAAAAAATATAAAAGAAGATGGCACAACACTTAACCGCACATGCCTTTCCATTCTACTTTCCAGAACTTTGAAAAACTGCAATACGCATCTCGGCCTGTCTGGAAGGAGTCAAGTGTTTGCAAACAGCTTCTGGATGATAAGTCAGTGGGTTCATTCAGAAACTATTTGGAAGCATTTGGATCACTCAAGGAAGGGCCAGGTGTAGACTGCAGTTTTTTCAAAGTGCTGGCATTTTTAATGTGAGGCATCTGCAGATAATTTTTGTGCTGTCCTTTTCTTTAGTGTTTGTGTTGTCTAGCTCTCATGCATCCATGCTTACTTGCCTTGCCCTATTTCATTATGAATTAATCCGACTATCTCAGGCTTGCTGTTGTTATAATTCCATTCGTCATCATTTAATGAAGCAAACAGCTTTAATACAGGGCAAGTTTACTTCGGAGAAACTTTCATTGACATATATTCATTATATTTCATTCCAATCTGTGACAAATGTGAAGAATTACAGAGGTACGGGGTAGTGAATGCTATCTTCACTTAACAATACATAGCTCTTGAGCTGGCTAGCTATAAAAAACGCCCTTCAAAAAAAAAAAAGAAAAACTTCAGTCATATGTTATTGCTGTTTGCAGGTTCACATATGTCGGCTGTTGCAATTAATTTCTATTACTACTCTCATGTGTTCGAACTTCCCCTGTTTCGCCCTTTTTCATTGGTAGCTAACATAATTATACTTGCATAATGAGTTTGGATCGCAGTTGTTTGCAGCTCTAATATCACACCATTTAGGGTGCTGCTAGCATGTGATGAATGCACAAAAATCTGCACATGTCAGTGAGAAGTGTGTAAAGGAGAAATTGGGCTAATGTATGTAATTATCCGCATTCGTTAATGTGTTTATCGGTGAAGACAGTTTTTACA
Organism: Hyalomma asiaticum; assembly: GCA_013339685.2. Lineage (NCBI taxonomy): Eukaryota > Metazoa > Arthropoda > Arachnida > Ixodida > Ixodidae > Hyalomma > Hyalomma asiaticum. The sequence continues at coordinate 30,281,247 of CM023482.1, forward strand.
GCCATGGAATGTTGACAAAGACATCTCACAATTTAAATTAGGTGCGGATGTAACTGGGCCCTCTTTTTCTAACATTTTTTTTTGTTTGTAGCCTGCATTAGGCACTACCTGGCTGTTTGTTAAATTACTTTAGAAGTGTCACTTATATTGGAGCTGGTAGTACATTTCTGATTCTGTCAACAGTGCGAAGTGCCTAATATTGTTTAAATTTCTGGTGGTTATACACATGAAGTGAAGTATCTTTTGTTAAATGATACATGTGTCTGCTTGTTCATAGTTCATGCCATGTGGCATATGTGAAAGTATTCACTAACAGGGAAAAATTTGGGCTCTCTGGTAGCCGTCTATACGGTGCGTGTACTTAAACACTGTTGGAATATGAGCATTGATATTGTTATCTTTGTAGTTGCTTCCCAACCTATAGCATGTTTTTCCATTCTTCCTGTGCAGGTCTCTTGTTTTAGTATGTGTGTTGACCAATTGCTGAAAGAAAGCATACTAAATATTTTTCTAGGTGCACTGTGCAGATGTGCAGTTGTGAGATTTGTGTGTGGGTGCGATGTTGCCTGGTTGCTCATTGATAGCTGTATTTTATGGCTTGATAACTCTTGGTAGCTTCAGTGTTACTGTATGAAAACATGGTTCGCTTAATGTCAGGCAGTGCTGCTGATGTAGCAGAGTAATGAATTCTTGTTATATAAATGACAGATGGCAGAGAAGCTGGTTTGCACACATAAAAATCATCCTGAAATTTACTTTTGTGTGTGGATTTCTGTGTTCTACTTTGCTGCTGATTGTTTTACACCTATGGGCAGCGAAGGTTTGCATTATAATTCTTGTCTACACACCTTTGAGTGCATCTTTGTGGCCGTATTGTTCAAAAAGAGTTAATACTTTCATAAATATTTTCGTGCAGGTCAAAATTGGGCATGAAGGACACCACCGATGGAAAATGTTGCCTTGAAGCTAGTTACTTCTGGCCCGCTGCTGAAGCTGCCAGTCGCAGCTTGACGGGCCAGGCGTGCCGAAGCCTTTCTACAGGCATTGAAAAACTTCCAGCAACACCAGAAAAGGTGGATATGGTTAAAAGTAAGTGAATCATGCTGCACACATTCAACCTGCGTATTGCTACACATACTTATTGCAGCGCACATGCTGTTTAGTTGGGATGTCAGTTTACTAATATGAAAAAAAAATGATAGTATCACTTCAGACAGTACAGTGATTGTTCTTCTCAAGTGCTGTTCCTTTTTGGCTTGATGTGGCTCTTTTAATATTTTGCAGGTTGCCTGGAGAAATATGTGGAACTTCACGTGAAGGTCCGCCAAAGGATATCCGCATTGCCGCCATAAGGCGGTACTTACGGAGCTTTTTCACCGCAGCAGCACAGCAAAGAGAGTCCGGGTGACTCAAAAAAAGAATGTCTCAAAGCAAAATAAAAATAATTTTAATAGCCAAATTATCCACTGCTTTTTGTAAAAAAGGCACTAAAATGCCTGCTTGGCCTTTTAACATATTTAGAAAAAAATGTGTGGGCCACAATGTCTTCCTTGTGCTTGATTTATGTGGTTTATTTCAGCCTTCAATGTAAGTTTGCTAATGTACCTGCATGAGCAAAAGTAGAATTCCTAATTATGTCCATCCAAGAAGCCCGTGGCTCTCTGCCTCTACCGCTGGCCAGCCACCCAGCTTGCCCACCTACACCCAGCTTGCCCGCCTACACCCAGCTTGCCCGCCTACACCCACCACCACCCAACATGCCCAACACCCACCATCCACCCATCTCCCCAACACACCCAACACCCGGCATCACCCAGCACCACCCACTACATTAATCCATTATAGTGTTTTCCAGCATGCCCAGCATCTGTTTTTTTCCGACAGCGAGGCGTGCACTTGCCGGCGTGTGCTATCAGGGCTGGATTTGAACCGAACTACGGTCGGAGGCCTTTCATGTTTACTCAATGTAAAACTGAGAATGATACTGAAATGATACTGCGACTTTCGGAAAAAATTAAAGATCGGGAGTTCTCGTGCATTGTGGGATTCAATATCATGCGAATCAATTATCGAGGAACTCGCTTACGCCGAGCTTTTTGGCATTCAACAAAGTGTTACCAAGAGGCTTAACACCTGCGCGCAAACTGAGCACGAGCACCACAACTACTGATGCTATAGGTTTAAGAATTTACGATATGTGCCGATATCATCCAGTATAACCTGGTCAGGTGCAAGCCACGTGTGATCGCATTATCGTTACTCGTGGCGTACATGACGAGCCTATAATTTCAGCGATGCCTAGATTAATCCTTCATGTTTAGTATACATTCATACCCGATCATCCGAATTTTGGCTTCTACCAGTTGAACGCGATGGCCATGGGACAGCACTGAGAGGTAGGCCGTTAGATAGATAGATAGATAGATAGATAGATAGATAGATAGATAGATAGATAGATAGATAGATAGATAGATAGATAGATAGATACGGTCACACTTGCTGAAGTTCGCTAAGAAATGCAATGCATTTAGACGAAGCGAAAAGACGAGACGAAGCGCTTGCACGCGGCTATCATGGAGGTGACAAAAACATTTAATATTTAAATTTTAATATTTAATATTTTTTTAAATATTTAAAGGAAGTGACAAGAACAGCTTTTCTAATTATCGACCAATTTCTGTATTACCAATTTTCTCTAAAGGCATAGAAAAAATAATTTTGACAAGGTTAACCAAGTTCACTGATAAATTCAAATTGCTTAATTACGCCCAGTTTGGCTTCCGAAGCTGCCGTTTCACAGAACTGGCGCATTTAACTCAGAAAGGATTCATTCTCAGCGCATTCGAGGAGAACGAATCAGTAATAGGTATTTACATAGACTTCTCGAAGGTATTTGATCGACAGAATCATCAAACATTAATAATGACATTACAGTTGCACGGTGTTCGCGGTTTACCATTAGATCTCATAGCATCATACCTCCGAAATCGTCTGCAGCTTGTAGAAATAAGTGACTACTCATCTTCATATAAGCCCGTAATTGCTGGGGTTCCACAAGGGAGCATTTTATGTGCATTATTATTTAATCTCGATATAAATGATATCACTAGTATCAGTAAAACCCCTAAATATGTCCTTTACGCAGATGATACGACGCTATCATTTCGTTCCCAGAATTTCCATAGTATAACTAGTGGTATAAACGATGTTCTTAAATGTCTTAGAACGTGGTGCGATCTGAATTCGTTACAAATAAATGTAAACAAAACCAAAGGTATCATATTTTCACTACCCCAGGCAAATTTCTCCCTAGTAGACACCCTACTTTTGGATAATACCGCCATAGAGATTGTTGACACTGTCAAAACTCTTTAAGTTTACTTTCATAAAAATTTTTCATGGGATAGATCTATCAACCATGTCGTTGCACGCATTTCCAAAACCGTAGGCGTCCTCGCAAAATCAAAATTTTTGCTTCCGAGCAGTGTCAAACTACAGGTGTATCATTCATTATCTTCCTCTCAAATGATCTATTATTTTCTTGTTTGGGGAACCACGACACATGCAAACATCAACAGACTACACGTACTGCAAAAAAAAAAGCGATCCGCCATATAGCTGGAGAACGCTATGGAGCACATACCGGACCATTGTTTACACGTTCTTGCATTATTCCTGCTCAAAACTTCTACTCGTACAATTTAGCCTTCAGATACGAACAGTGCCTGAAATCTTCTGATGGAACACTACGTACATTAGCCCAACTTAATATAAAGCACCCTTATCCTTTTCGTAATCCTGAAAACTGGACTATTCCATACAGTCGATTAAATATGAGTGAGCAGATGCTTTCTTACAGACTGCCAAAACTATTAAACTACCTGATAGAACATGAAATATTTATTGAATCCACTAAGAAATTTTTTATATCCTTTCAGTAGTGCCCGTCTGCGAAAAATTGTGTGTGTCTTCTGTTTTGGTTCATATATGTTTCTACGATGTTTTATTTTTCTCTCCTTCGTTCTTGAAGCAATAATATTTCATGTATTTTTGTAATGTAATTTGTATTTTATGCAATGAGTGTATTTCTTTCCTTCATTAATGCAATGTCACGTCAAATGCGTTGTAAAGGGGGCCCGAATCCCCGTGAAGTGAACACAGTTTCACCTCTTGTTCGCGACTCCTTCATTTTGTGTGTGTGTGTGTATCGCAAGAAAATGGAAACAAACTGAATTGAATTGAATGATACTCTTAAGCGTGCAGTCGGTGAGCAAAGCCGGTTACAGCGTAAATGTAGCGACATGCCTGGAGCGCAGCCATCATAGTAAGGCGTCCAAGCCGTCACGCCGAAGACGATCTTCTTTGCCTATTGTACGCCTGGGAGAAGCGCAACAATACAAGGCCACCGTTTGGACACGTGTCTTTTTTCTGTTTTTTACAGTGAAGCTGTTAGCGGCTAGCTTGAATGTCCTCCGCGTCGAGCGCGGGTTTCGCCGAGCGAAAAATACAAGCACTGAGCATAATGCGGTTGAAAGCACGACCGGCACACGGCGAGAGTTGGCAGAACGCGCCGCATGCGTACAAGTTATGCAGTGTTATGCAGCGCTGCTCAGGTATGCAGGTGGCGTGATGTCATCCGGCTTTGCAGTATGATACCTCATGCTCTCCTAATAGAACATTACCTCTACAGCTCTCTCTCTCTCTCTCTTTCAGTAAAACGAATATAGACATGACATTTGCTTAGTGATGGCGAAGACCAGGCGAAGACCAGAATTAAGCCGGTCTGCTGGAGCGTCGTCGAGAACCTAACCGTGCATGAATGCGACGACAGCGATCAGATTTGCAAAGGAGTGGCACAGTAGCTCAATCCTAGCATCGCAGGGGAGAAGATGCAGAGTGTAGATTGAGGGCAGCCGATATTCGTAGAAGAATAAATGAAGATGTAATGTTTCCAACGGGATCGATTGAGAGCACAGAGGTACCCCGAACACTGCGAGGAAATTTTGTGGTTGCATAAGCACTGTATTTGTTATTTCTGGATTTTTCCCTCTACTCGAGCGTCCCCCTCGAACAATTCCATGCCTAAATATGTTTAAATGTGCCTGTACGAAGTTCCTATGTAAAACTAAAAATCAATTTAGACCCACACTTGCCTATGCCTATGGGTCCATTGAATGTGTGTAATCTTAAACTCTGCGCCAAAACCGAAAGATATAAAGTTCAATTCAATTCCAATCGTGGGCGCCGCCGAACGGGGACGTATAGCCCGAAGTATCCCAAGATAGCGCCGAACCGTCATATAAGGTAACATTAAGTTCAGTTGCAGCTGTTTGCTGCAGTCATCTCCGCCGTCTCCTTTCCCGGGAAACAAAAAAAAGAGCACGGGGAATATGATGTTACGTTGCCAATAAACAAAATATACTTGTGCGCCTGCGACCGTTGCTGTGGCTCGCATGCGTGTCGGAAGAGCTCCATTTCCAGACAGACGCATTATCCAGTTACAGACGCTCATGTATTCGCGCAAAACGTCTTTTGAAGCGCGTGCCCAAAAAGTACAATGCTGATGGCACGCCTGTGTTTGTGAAAACCTCAGTAACAACACCGCACAATGCGCGCACTCACCAGGAAATCTGATCCCGAAACCTAATTTTGTATTTATATTGCCCCATTGACAAAAATTGGTTTAACATGTGTATGCCACGAAGTTTGAAATCGTCGCATATTAGCGCACAAGTAACATTCAGGCAATATTGATACGCCTGTTTCTTTTCATTTGTTTCAATGTGATAACCCATTTTCACTTTGTTGTGACGGGCGCTATCGCTCCGCGCGAGGCGCTCGCGTACTTACGTGCTGCTTCACGAATGACGACAGTCCTACAGAAACTTTGCATGCCCGACACGTGTGTTCGAGTATATTCTAGACTGTGCGCGAGCATCAGTGGCAAAAGTAAAATGTGCTGTATATAAAAGTCGACGCGATTAGCCGGTGACCTATTTTCAGCGACGACCGACGTTCGCGTTCCCCGCTCGTGTTCTACACCGCTTAAAGAAACGTAGGTGAAAAGGTAGTAACGGGATCGCTCACAGCTTTACTGCAATTTAAATTTCTGAGCGTTTACTACATTATATATTCATGTGAGAGGTCCTTGTCAGTACTGCGAGGAGTAGTCGGGTTAGTGAACGCGGCTACCTCCACTGGCAATATCATGCTGCAATTGTGATAGACTTACGTAGAATTCGCAATATAATTGATTTGACTATGTTCGAATTTTCGCTGCATTTTGTGTTTCCTTATTTCAGAAAGCACTTCTAATAAAGGCAGGCGCAGCACGAGAAGGCGTTTCTTTATTCCAATTCACCTTTGTGTTTGCTTATAAGTTTTTCGGACTGTTTCTTTTCTAATGTTACTCCGTGTACTTTCTTTTAGTGGCTATTGAAGACATCTTCTGGGTTTGTTGAACAATTCTTTCATTTTGGAGTGATCCCCGAGTTTATTCAAGAGAGAAAGCGAGCTAGTGCTTACTGTTGTTTTCCTCTTTGCTTTATGGTAGTAAGCGGGTCGTCTAGGGCAGGTGTTACCTTATGTGTTAAGATTTTAAAGATTTTATTGTTCTATATCAGCGCACGTATGCCTTAATATGAAAGTTGCCGTTGGCAGGTATATAGGTAAGACTTCTAACGTGTATGACTTCGATGCGAAATGATGAATTGTTCGTTTGCATACCATAATCACGCATTTTCATTTCGGTGGGCGCATTGGCGTGAGTCCGCACGCTTCTCCTTGGGACATATGATTGAATTCGATTTCTGCTTCTGTTTGTGGCTGGAGCGCATTTCTATCACAGTGGGGTTGCTAGGTGAGTGGTTATATGAAGACTTCAATTGTAGACTTAATTTTTTGGACGAGTGTTGTGTCTGATTCAATGTGGCCACGTTGAGATGAGCATGAACAGTCGTTTGGGCCGAACCTTCAGCAGATCTGGCGCCTTCTGTTTGAGGAGCCAGCGCTTCTGCTGAGAGAGACTTGGTTTCTCCGAGGCGTTTCATTTCCCACTGTTTGAGTAGGGAACATTTTTATAACGCGGAGAGTGCCGTCGTTGTGCCTTGTTGTGTTGCGAGGCTGGCAGTGTCGGTGGAAGGTTTCGTGAATATGTTACATCTATTCTCAATGAACTATTATATGTGTTTTGAGAAAAGCTCCACTCCTCTGTGGTTCAATTAACGATCGCTACACGATGTGTGTTCGTGCGGTGTGACGCCTTTATGAAAGTATTCTAAATTAAAACCAGGCGTCTTCAAACTTTATTTTCTTACAGCGCGTCATCAGTGTTTGGTACAAAAACGGACGGTGTGCTTGTTATGTAGACGAGGAGCTTCTGTTTCCAAAAAAAATGTAGGCTCGATGCTGGAAGTTTCGACCAACTTGCCTGTCTGGGGGAAGTTAATTGGGATTTTAAATGTCTGCGCCAAAAAGCAAGAAAGAGAGAGAGAAATGAAGAAAGAAAGGCTGTATTCATTATTTGCTAGGTTTTATGAAGATGGATATGATTATAAGAAATTGCCTGATAGACGGCTCTGGAAACTTCGATCCGCTGGGCTTCGTTAACCTCCAGTGATATGGCACTTGACGCGGTCCTTTAGCTTTAGCTGCCAGGAAAAGGCGGTTGCTGTGGCCACGAGTAAACTCTTGCCTTTTAGATCAACAGTGGAGCTCAAGCAGCCCACAAACGTACCAACATGTTTGCACTTTTTCTACCTATTCTGGAGTAACGGTAATGAAACGAGAGAGCTCGAAGCATTGTACACAAGACCACCACGCTGACTACGATGTAAGCTACATCAGCGAAGGCAAAAACCGCAAAGAGAGACTTGAGCAGAACCAAACCCATAAGCAGAACACTCCAAAGCCGTTGACCCTTAGATGAACTTTTCAGAAGCCACAGTCCTCGACACCGAAACCAATCACCGGAAATGACTTTTACTCGAAGCTTGGCATGTCCAAGCGACTAAGGAAAGCGACCCGCTTCGTCTGTGCCACGGCCGCTGCCTAGAACGTGCTCATAACGGCCGTGTCTGTGCAAGCCTCCGCCCTGTCTGCGCATCGCACAAAACGAGTGAAGGCATCAGCCTGAAAACAACGTGCTAACCGAGGGAACGCCCTTTGCCTTTAACTTGCTAACGCCACCTTTGCCTACTCCTCTCCCTTAACCCCCGTACCCCACTGTCTTCACCGCAAACGAACAAGTCGCTAGTCGCACTCTGATGAAGAAGCCGTGCAGGCTCGGAGATACTGGTTGGAGACATCCACCAGTTCACTTTACTCATCAAAGCTTTTGACCCCTAAACCACCAAGAGGTAGAAATCAAACACGTAGCCGCAAAATTTTTTCGAAACGGCGCCGAAATAGCTGAGTTACACGCGTTTGATTATTAAAACGCGCGCTTACTTCTTTCGCTCTCTCCTGCGCCCGCCGACCGCTTGCCGGTGCCACCTCCTCGCCGAGTGCTCCTCTACACATCGCCGATACGCATCGCCGATGACGCGCATCCAGTTGACGCGCCTCCGCCGGGCTCCCGCGTTCGCGCAAGTGTTTTGTTGGTGGTGTGCCAACGCTCTCTGTTAGCGCTATCCGTCGTATTCTGACAGTTGCTGCAGTTTCTAGTCGGCTGTACCTCACTTGCACTTGCGTAGCGTAGCGCATTTACGAATTCACACGCGAACGCCACACGAACGACACACGACGAGGAAAACAAACAGGCCGGGAGAGCGTACATTTGCTAGCAGACTAACCAGAAGTCGACGTTCTCCTTCGACCAATCAGCAAAGCTTGGACTCTTCTGACATCACCAAAAACCACAATGTCGTCGCGGCTAACTTTGGTATGCCGTAAATGGCCACAGAAGCGCGTGGGATTGTATTTCGGGTTTGCGGCGCGGCCGCGGCGCGTAGCGCTGCCGCATTTGACATCGTTCATGGTGACGGTATTCTCAGCTTGATGGGCGTGTTAACTTGAAATGTTAAAAAAAATGTCGGGGATGGTTTAGGGGCCCTTTAAGATACGCAACGGTATAAAACGGTTACTTTTCATCCGTAACCACTGTACGCCGACGAGGGATGTGTCTCAACTCATTCGATTCCCAGCTTGTACTAACCATGGGAAGGAAAGGATGGGGAGGGAGCGAGTGGTTGGGCGCCCACTAACACGCCAAAGTGTGTGTGTGTGTGTGTGTGTGTCCCAGCTTGTACTAAACATGGGAAGGAAAGGTGGGGAGGGAGCGAGTGGTTGGGCACCCACTAATACGCCAAGCCAAAGAATGTGCGTTTGTGTGTGTGTGTGTGTGTGTGTGTGTGTGTGTGTGTGTGTGTGTGTGTGTGTGTGTGTGTGCACGGGCTCGGACCTGCCCGAAAACCGGGCCGGGCCGCGTAAGGCTGTTTTCACGGCGGGCCTGGGCCGGGCTCGGGCCTGAAGATCCGGGCTTAGGGCCGGGCCCGGGTATCAGGATACGGGTTCGGGTCGGGCCTGGCTTGCTCTTTGGTGCATTAGTTCCTCATGCTTTGTGCACGCATTTTTCCACATGTTTTGAACTTTATGGCTTGGCACTCGAGGAGTGACAATCGTTCAAGCCCGAATGATCGGGAAGTCCCAAATTGCAGTGATTACGTTCGATGGACCGATATTGCAGCGATTCGTGCACTATTACGGTGGCGAAATGCCATGTGTGCCTTACCAGCCCACACGACAATACTATAAGCTATGCAGGAGCCAGGGACATCGGACGGACGTTTGTCCCGCACCAATGAAGGCGTGCAGCAACTGCCGGCTAAGGGACCCACCCGACGACGACATTTGTGAAATAGAGTGTGCCCTGTGCGGGGAGCCCACCCCACGGCGACATCGGAGGGAACCAAAAAACTCAAACGCGTCCTGCAAAGGGGCAGGCTGCAACTGCCGCACCAGCAAAGCGCAGCGCGAACCAATGGCATACTCAAGAGACACTGGTTCAGCACGGACCGCGAGGATTCTGCACCACCAGGCGGGGCCAGTTCCAGGTCCCCATACAAGTCCCGATCCAGGTCCTGGTCTAGGTCCAGCTCCCGAGAAGCCTCTAACTCCCAGAATGAATTTGAATTTGAATTGAATTTTATTGCTCACAATTTGTACATAAAGTTTGCACACACTGTGTGGACCCATAGCCATAGGCTAGTTGGGTCCAAAAAGATACATTTTATAATGGCACTTTCGAAAAGCATAAGTAAGGAAGTTATATAATGTTTAATAAATCTGGAGAGAAGCTGTACAGTGCATGAAATAACCATAAAAAGAGCAAAAAAACAAAGCTAACAACACAGGAAAACAAATGAAAGACCTCTACTTACATACCAAAATTAAGACAGCATCACACTAAACATGACCGGTCAATAATAAATCAGAACGTTCTTCTAAATAGTGTTTTTCTAGTGTCTTAGTAAAGTTTGAACACACTTTTCTTTCATAAGGTGTGTCATTCCAGATCTTAATACCTGCGAACTGTAAAATCCGTTCACCATATACGTTGTTAGTTCGCGGAATATTTCGTTTACCAAAGGTTAGTTGTCTGGTAGAACGAGAATTGTGACCGAGATTGGGCCCAAACAAAGCAGCAACAGCGCAAGGGCAAGAAGATGCCAAACAAGGAAGCCTAGAATAAGGTGTGCTGGGAAGCAGTATCCTCCCTACTAGCAAACAAAACACCACAACTCACGCGTCTAGAACGTGAATTAGAGAAAATGCGTGTGCGAATAGGGCACCTTGAACGTGAAAATCGCCAACTAATGAAGCAACAAACGCAGCAATTGCAACAAGAGCCAAGACCAACTCAGACAGGCCAGAAATTGCAGAAACTATCCAGAAGGCGACGCAGTAAATACCCTGTCTATGTTGAAAGAAGCCGTAAGCGAAGTTATACACACATTTATAGAACAGGTCATAATAAAGATAGACAGAAAACTAGAAGTGCTGGATAAGAAAACCCAGGCTCAACAAATCGAATTCATGAAAGCACTGCGAAAGCGCGCTACAGCAGCAACATCAGAGAAAAAGCTGAGAAAATTTACAACGGGCCTGGATTGTCGGCCAGGACTCAGGAAACGCACAACTGCTAAATATCGAGCACAGGCGTCAGAAGAGTGCCAAATATGGCAGTAGAACTGTCGTGGTTTCCGGCGTAAAAGAGGGCAACTGTTGCAACTGGTGGCGACGCAACTAATGCCACCAGCCGTCATAGCCATCCAAAAAGCCAGAACACATCCGAAATTAGGAGGATACGAGACTTTTAGAACTGGGAACGCGGAATGGAATGTTGCAACATTAGTCCATGAAGCAATTACAGCAATATGCCATAAGCCCATAGAAGGAACGGATATCCCGCATGTCGTAACGGAAATCACCTATAAAGGGACCCGAGGAAAGAGCGACTTCGTGCTTGATATCTACAGCCACCCGAGACAAAAGAGAGCAACGTTCAACAAACTCTTTCAAGAGACACCACACAAGGCGAAAGGAAACCCACTGGTGATAGCTGGAGACCTTAATGCCAGGCGTGCAAGCTGGGAGTAAAAAGAGTAAAAAGGATATCACAGACAAATAGAGGCACTGGGAATGACACTATTAACAGACTCCGCGACCCCAACGAGGACAGGGAACAGTATATCCATGGAGACAAGTCCGGACTTGACGATAGTTAAAAGCTGCCAGAGCGTGCAATGGCACAACACCCTCGAAAACCTGGGACGCGACCATTACATACTGAGCACCACAATCCGCGCGGGCCGAATCAGGAAAGGCATCGGCACAGCTAAAATAACAGACTGGCGTCCATACAGAAACTCGCAAAGCGAGCACATGGCTGACATAACTGACTTGGACGAGTGGTGCAAAAACAATCCGAAATCAAAAGCAAATGCACACCAAAAGAGTCGCTAGAACAGATGAAACACCGGAAGTAGACCCTCACCTACTGCACCTATGGGAAGCAAGAAGAAATCTCACTAAACGATGGAGAAGACAAAAACGAAATCAAAAACTGAAAGCGAGAATTAAAGGAACAAGTCGGCAAGCTGAGGAATATGCTAATCAGTTCGCGTCAGCCAATTGGGTATAATTCTGTGATTCGTTAAATATAACCCTAGGAACAGCAAAGACATGGAATATCCCCAGAGCCATGATTGATCCACTGAAAACAAAACGCGAAGGACAAAAATCTTTAGAAAGGTTGCTGCACTTATACCCCCGCACACGGGATGACCTCCTTCAGGACATCTATGCCAAGTGTTTCGGAGATCGAACCATCAGAACCCATTACCAGGCTAAATACACTGGATTCCCAAACCCATAGATGGATGCGCCTTTTACGCAAGCATAAAACGGCAGCATAAAACGGAACTCAGCGCCAGGGGCGGACCAGATCACCAATGCCATGATACGCAACATGAATGACGAAGCCATCACAGCACTCATGAACTTTATAAGCAAACACTGGGTCAATGAAACAATACCACACCAATGGAAACATGTTGTGATAACCATGATACCAAAATCAAGGAAGAAATTGGCTATACAATTCCTCAGGCCCATCCCTCTTAGATCTTTGAGAGAATAATAAACACTAGACTACAACGACATCTTAAAGAAAACAACTTGATGCCATACACCATGTTTGGCTTCCGTCCAAGTCTCTCGACACAAGACATCCTTCTACTTTTGAAAGAGGAAGTAGTGACTAATGTCCCAAAGCAGGAGAACGCCTTGTCATGGCCATCGACGTAAATGGAGCCTTTGACAACGTCAGTCATAAAGGCATAGTAGATGCGCTGGCAGAGACGAACTGCGGTCAAAGGACGTACTGTTGTATCCAAAGCTCTCTTAGAAAAAGAACTGCAGTAATCAAAGCAGGAGAAGACGAATCCAAAATCGTTCACCCACCGAGCAAAAGCACGCCACAAGGAGATGTGATCTCACCAGCCTTTTTCAACATAGCCATGGTTGGCCTAACCAAGAAACTCGAAGAAATTCCATACGTTCGATACTCTTTGTATGCTGATGACATAACAATGTGGACAACTAAGGGCAACCTGGCAGAAAAAGAGGAGACTCCAACTAGTAACTAAAATTTTAGAAGGGTACACAAGGGAAAAAGGACAAAAGGACTTCACTGCTCAGAAGAAAAATCAGAACTTATTCGATTTTCCAAAAGTAAAAAACAAAGGAGAGACCCGAGCCTTTGACTTGAGGTCACATTAGATAGCAATATAATTGCAGAGAAAACAACTGCTCGAATTTTAGGGATGTGTCTACAATCCAGTCAGCTATGCTTCCACACACTAAGCATGATTAAAAGAACAGCTCAACAAATTGTTCGCATGATAGTCCGAGCAACGAACAATCGAGCAGGAATGAAAGAGCAAGACGCGGTTCGTTTAGTAAAAAGCCATCAGCCGACTAATATACTCACTACCTTGTCACAACATGAGTAGAGACGAGAAAGAAAAGGCGGACCAAATAATAAGGATGACGTATAAAGCAGCTCTGCCATAACCACAAAGTGCTGCAACAGAGAAGCTACTAGCACTTGGCCTTCACAACACATTCGAAGAGCTGGCTGAAGCACAACATACGACCCAAGTTAACTGCCTGCTGCAAACACCAACCAGCAGAGAACTTCTCCAGAGCATCGGCCTCGGCGAACAAGTGCAAACATATCGAAGAACCAAGGAACTGTCCTGCCTACTGAGAGACTGGTACAAGACATCCCCACTACCGAAGAACATGGATCCAACTCTACATGTTGGGAGAAGAAAAGCAAGAGCAGCTTACATAGATAAAAATACAAAATACATGAACACGGCGAGATTCACAGACGACGCACCATATCAGTCAAACGCAAAGAATGGTGCAAGTGGTTACAGACCGAAAAGGAAAGGTTACCAGCTGTGCCTCAATAGCCAGAGCCTCTATAATAGAAGCGGAGGAGGTAGCAATCGCAGTGGCAATGAAGGAGGGCCCGGAGCGCAAAGCCCCACTCACAATAATCACGGACTCGAAGACTGCGTGTAAGGAACTACCAAAGGGGTCGAACAGGTACGAAGGCATACCAAATTATAATTAAAGCTAATAAGGAGATTTTAGTCCAATACACCCAGACCATTATCTGGGCGCCCGGGCATGAAGGTATCACCAGGACCCTATTTGCGGCTCGAGGCTTCACAAATCACCGAGCTTTCGCGCACACTATGGTAGAGGACCCGACACCCTTAAACCCCAAT